>JAOXYD010167939.1:0-10118 GCA_028565735.1 Pinacopodium congolense | reverse complement strand
AAGAGAATGAGATTCTCTCACAATGGACTCCTCCAGGAACTCCACAGTGCAAAATGGATGTTGGTACAATTAATTTGCAAAGGCACTAGAAGTATGTCTATACTAGATAACTTTATCCTCTCTATTTTGATTACACATAAAATTAGGGAGACTAGAGTTAATTAAGTTTGAACCATTGAAATTACAGATCCAAGAATTACTTGTGATTAACATCTCAAATTTCACTTTAGGAGGAAAGTGACGATTAATAATATATAGCTATAATATAAGATGCAACGACCCAGGTTTCATTCAATTAGCTCAAAATGGATGCTGGTAGGATTAATTTGCAAAGTTACTAGAAGTATGTTTATACTAGATAACTTTATCCTTACTATTTTGATTAGGGAGAAAATTAGGGAGATTGGAGATAATTAAAATTAAACCTTTCCAATTACAAATCTAAGAATTTCCTAAGATCAACTTCTCAAATTTTACTTTATAAGGGAAGTGATGACTAAGAATATATGGCTCTAATATAAGATGCAATGGCCCAAGTTTCATTGAATTATCAAACCAAATTAAAGTACACTTCCCATTCAAAAGTATGTGTATAAAAACTAAGCCTAGGCAATATGACATATGTAAGATTTGATAAAAAAACCAAGAGTAGTCTGCCTTCATCTTGAATTCCTAAAAGTTTCATCCTTTGATATGTTGAGAATGCATTTTCCTAATCCACATGTCCTATTTATCTGATAGAATTCCTATTTTCAATAATTACTATAATTGGTAAAGTAGTAAATTTAATGCCCAAGCCACCTTGTTGTATGGGAAAAGTAATATCATAGAAATTGACTTTTGAATCACCCTTCTTTCTTAGATCATTCCAAAGTTAATTTTTAAGAAAAGTTTTGATAACTTTTATTAACTTCTTAGCGAGCAGTGAGTGGGAGGACTAGTATACGCTTATAGCTTACTACAAGACTTGTTATTTACCTTCTACAATCAAAGGAAAAGCTCCTATTACACTAATTCCTTATTCTCTAGTAGATCTTTTCCATGAGCTATTCATAATCCTTGTAAGTCAATCTTTTAGATATTAAGGGGAGTCTAAGATAAAGAATTAGCAAGTTTTTAATTTTCAGACCAGTTTGTTATGTCATTCAATTAGCAAAGGGAATTACAAGTGTATAATGGAGAATATAACTCCTATTCTTACTGACTTCTAAAGTAGACATGTTAGAAAATGATTTTAGGGCATCCAGCATAAGATTTAAAGAAAATATATTACATAATAACAAGACATCATCCAAAAATGAAAGATGATGGATGTTGAGATCCTTAATTTTGCTATGAAATTTTAACCTGAGATTATGTTGGATGCCCTATGATAGAAGTATGGATAGTGTCTCCACGTATAGGATGAAGAAGTAGGGGGAGATGGGATCTCCCCGCCTTAGCCCTTTTTCTTTTCCTTAAAAGAAAAGTGTAAGAACCCCATTAATAGAGATGTAAAGGAAGAGGAAATACATTGTTTATCCATAAAGTGAATTTTGTAGGGAAACCAATAATATCTAATAAGTTTATAATAAAACTCCATCTAACATAGTCATAGGTTTTATGTAGATCTATTTTAAGAACATAAATTTTTTCAGATTTAGGATTGTGTTAGGAACAAAATAATTCTTGTGCTAATAAGATGTTATCCTCTATAGATCTACCCTTAATGAATGTAGTTTGGTAGCTGTTTATTAAAATATTAAAAACAACCCTCACACTATAGGAAACGATGTTAAAGTTGAGCTTATAAAGGGTATTACAGTATGAAATAAGTCTAAAATCCTTAAGAGTAGAGGTACTAGGGCATTTTAGGATCAAATAGATAATGGTTCTATTAACTTCCCTAAGTAACCTATCAGTGTTAGCCTTAAAGACTTGCTCCCGAATTATAGGCTAGGATTATTGGTAGAAATATATATGATTTAAAGGATTTCTCTAAATGCAAACTTTTCAATGCTACTCAATCTCTGCCATGGTGACAAACTTATTGAGGAAATTTACTTACTCCTTTACAATCTAATCAGGAATTATTTTGAATAACGGGGAGAAGGGTAAGCTTATCTTTAAAGATCTAAGGAGGTCTTAAAAGAAAAGGTAAGCAACTTATTTTAGTTCTTTTAGGCCACTAATTGTAAGGTCGTTAACATTAATGAGATGGGAGTTATTATTAATGGTTATTTTATTTATGTTTCTTTTAAGAAACAAGGAATTGTAAAAAAAGAAAAGGAATTATTATTATCTCCGTGTTTAAGCTAAACAACCCTAGCTTTTTATCTAGTGAGTGAATGATGAAACTCTAAGTACTACATTTATCCATCTAGTTTTACTCTCTCCTAAAGATATATGGTGCTAGCTATAGATTTATTATGAAGCTCCTTCTGAGAAGATTCAAAGTGAGCCTCAGTTAATGTAATGTCTTTGAGTGATTCAGGAACTTCAATTCCATTTTGACCTCAAAGAATTTTCTCATATATTTGTATTGTTTGCGCTCTTATTGAAGAGAATCCAAAGGTATTAAAAGTATAACACTAAGTTTTAATTTGTTAAGTATTATTGGAGATCTAATCATAAGGACAAGAACTTAGAAGATTAAAGAAGCTCTAAATGGGTAATCAAAGGTATGAACTAAAAATGCAAGTTCTTATAAAGAATTAAGTCAATCCTCAAATTGTAGACTAGTTAAGTTAATTTGGCAAATGAAATAATAAAATGTTTTTCTTTGAAAGTGTAAGAAAATGGTAGAAATTTGTATCTTTCCACCTAATTAAAAATCACATAATTTGGAAAATTTTAGCTTAAGTTATGACCTTTAAAAGTTGACTATTTGATTAGAGGCAGGAATAATGTGGTGGTTTTGATTGCTTAACTTGTGTTTCCTATATCAAGGAGGGTGATTTCTTGCCAATTCTGAGTTGTATTTGATTTCCTTCATTGTGTTGCATATCTTTGGATTTATTTTCCTATTTTATAGTTGTAGTTTAAGAAATTAAGCTGATAATTGAATTCCTACTATTTTAAGCAAGTTGAATATTTCCAAATCCAAATTATATTTGGATTTTATATTGGTTTTAATGTTTTATGCCTTGCATTATAGGAAGTCATGTCTTATGCTTATAAGGGATATATTTCATCATCAATAATATTCTGGAGAGCATTCTCTTTCTTATTTATTCATTAAATTCTTTATCAAGTTTTCAATTTATGGCATTCATAATTAAGGCTTATGACTCATTCTCTTATCTTGCTTTTCTATGTGGCATCCCTTCATAAATTTGATTTAAACATTTTTTGGGTAAAGTATCAACTTTGGCTGTTAGGTCTTACTACTCTTTGTAAGGTTCACAGCACCTACTGCTACTAATAGCCCTAGCAAAGACTAGGATCTTAGTAAGATAACAAGAAGGGGGATGATTTTTAGTTGCTAGCAAAAGGATTATGAATGACAATTGGAGAATGATCTTTAAGATAAGAGAGCAAACTCTAGTTTACTCTCCTTTAATACATCTAACATTTAAAATTTACTAGAACTCTATTAAGTTTCCTTATTTAATAACTTGGCCTAATTTTCTTTTTACTCCAACTGAAAATATTTTCCTTCAAATTTTAAGTCTGTTAGCTCTAAGTTTGAGATATAACTTCTAAATTATTTGTAGAAACTTTAAAAATTAATTTTTTTATTAGTTTCTCGGCTAAAAAGGTGCAACTAAATTCTCTTACTATAATCCAAGGCTAATGAATAACTCTACCAAAGTTGTGAAGTAGGTTCCATAATTGCCTTCTTTGAAAGCCAATGTTGGCTGCATAGACAAACGTGAAGCAGAAAACTAGTTCCTTGGTTTGTAGATAGCATTCAAATGTATTGATGTTTCATCAAATACCATATTTTTAATGCTTAAGAAGTTAGGATTATATGCTACCAAATTCGTCCACTGTAATGAAAACAATGATTAGAAAGAATCATCTAATCCCTATTAAAAAACCATATGCTCTTAAAAATAATTATCTTTGAGCTTAGTTTATAATAGACCATTGAGAATTGGCTTTATTATTCTGATTCAATCATGTAAAACTCTTTGTTTTAGGTGCTATTTAAATCCTTTACTTTCCAAACTAGCAATGACATCATGTAAGGGATTAGAATATCTTGCCTTTATTTCTCTGAGAAGATTTTCTTATTAAGGGCTAACTTTTTCTAATTATATATATCATGGAATTAGACATTAGAGGAGTAAGGAGGGGTTGAAAGCTATCTAGATTTATTTTCAAGGGACCCTAAGGTCGTAGTGCTATTCCAGTTATGAGTAGGTATTGCAACATTAGGAGGACTCTCATCATTGGGTAGGAAGAGTGAGATTACTTTTAGAATTTCCTTGGTTATATATCTCTATAAAGATACATCTTTATCACTATAAATGGTCAATAGCATCTCGAAATTATCCTAAAAAGATTTTTTAAGTCTAAAATTATATTGCAAAAACCTTTTTTATCACATGGAATCTATGCTTATATATGTGCTTATCATGACAAATTTTGATTCCCCACTAAGAGATTTAATGCATTATCATAAGTTATTTAACTAGTTCAACTGTAACACTCTCTAATCAATTTTTTTTTTTTACATATTGAAATTCATTATCTTTGTGTTCCAAATTTTTTTCATTCCAACTCAAATGAGAAGTGATAAGTTTTTCCATATAGATATTGATATGGAGACATATTATTTCTTATAGGCTTAAAATGCATCATCTAATTTAAGTGTGTTAGGAGAGTATATAGCCTAAAGTTTATTAGCCAAATTTCTATAAACATATTCATGTATTCTTCTCTCCATATCCTTGTTAATTTATTCATATTGTGATTCCTATTTCATTTTTAAATTTGATTTAATAGTATTGAATTGGTAAAGCATTCCATATAATTTGAATTTTGGTTTAGGGACTTCATATATTTTGGAATTTGATTTAGGTGGTTTATGGCTTAGTTTATAAAAATTTGCAAACACCCAATTCACCCCCTTCCCCCTCTTAGGGGTCATAGGATTTACAAATGGCATCATAATAAGTCCCACTTTTACAAATTGTTTTAATAAAATTGGTGAAAAAATTAAACATGGCACATTTTATTGATAATTTTAATCAAGACGGTTTAGATGTAGATAAGCCTCATTGCTTTAATGGAAATGATGTCTTAGAATAGAGAATTAGAATAAAAATTTTCTTTATCATCTAAGATTTAGACTTATGGGAAATTGTTGAAAATGGTCCTTGTACTTTTATAAATGATATACCATTAAATAAAAGGGCCATATGAAAATTCTATTTGATACATTAGATAGTTACATAATTAATAAATTTCCTATATGTATTTTGACTAAGGAAATTTGGTGTAGGTTAGAGAAAATTTATGTAGATGAAAATCAAGTTGAAAACATAGCAAAATGAGCAAAAGGAAGAAAAGGAGGAGCTAATTGAAGAAATGGCATCAAATATATGCTTGATGGCCAAAGAGGATGATGAGGTATCATCTTCCTCAAACTCTAGTGTTAATAACGACTATGATAATGACAATGATCATAGTGATAATAATGTTCATATAATGAGGATTGTGAATTTGAAAAGGAAGAAACAATCTTTCAAGCATATGGACGTTTTGAAGAAATTGGATGATTACATAATTGAAATTGATATGTTGAAAAAAAAGAATGAGAATTTGAGAAATCAAATGCAATGACATATTAGAAGCTAAAACCGCAAGCATGTTAGAAAATGTAAGTTTAAAAGTTAATTGCATGACATAGTGGAATCTAGGAATGTGGTTGTTGCCAAGCATAATGAGCATGATTTAGTTCATGAAAATGAGGCATTGAAGAACTAGATCAATGACTTTAAAGAATCGTTGCCAAAATTCACTCAATAGAGTAAAAAATTAACCATCATGTTAAGAGCTCAAAAGAGTTCAAGTGATAGACATGATTTCAATTCACTCAAGAGAGAATTTATGAATCTGGTTGTTGCCATGCATGATGAACATGATTTAGTGCATAAAAATGAGGCATTAAAGAAGGATATTAATGACCTTAAAGATTCATTTTCAAAATTCACTTAATGGAGTCAAAAATTGACCATCATTTAGGAGCTTAAAAGAGTTCAAGTGATATACATGGTTTGGGATTCACTCAAGGGAGTGGTTTCATGAATGCAAAAACCATTTTTGTAAAAGACAAGAACTTAGAAGAAGAACATGTGCGTAAACCCTCACTTGAGAATGTTGCAACCCCATCTAGACCTCAAACTAGGAAAAATCATCATGCATTCATTATAGGGTTAGATCAAAATTTTAGAAGGATGTGTGTGTATTAAAGAATAGGCATAATTTTCATAGAAATACACAAACTCATAATGATGCATTTTGGACTCGAGTTAAGCAAATAGATCCAATACATTGTCATGCTTCACATATGCATGTTCATAAATCTAGAAGCATGTTTCTATCATATCCTAGATCTCATTTTCACTACAAAAGGAAATTTAATGATGGGAGATCTAAAATGGAGCATAATGCACCTAGGCCTCATTTTAGGCATAGTGGTATAGCTTATGCACATAATCCTAATGTGCATTTATAATCATCCAAAAACATGATTCATCCATATTCTACACCTACATTTCATCAAGGAAGAACAATTAACGATGGAAGATGTAGAAATGCATCTAGGTCCCATGTTAGACATAATAACATGTTTCATTCCCATATCTTATGTATGCATGAACCTAATCCCAAGAACACATTCCATATATATCCAAAGACATATCATCATCCTAGAAAAGCTCATTATGATAGGAGAAATGCATTTGTGCATAAAGACCATAGATTTCACCATGTACATATTACAAGTTAATTATGTGATAATGTTGGTCTTATAGAAAAATGTTGCTTTATTAAACACATGATGATTGAAAGCCTTTACAAATATGAGTTTAAAAAGGTATAAATGGTAAACCCTAGGGACCTAAGTTTACATAGATACATATAACACATTGATTCTTCACCTTGTAGGTTAACAACAATTGGTATAAAATTAGTGTCAAGAAAAAGTATAAAAAGGTGGTATCTCTAACATCTTTGTAGAAAGTACCAAATCATTAAGAACCATCATATAAGCCAACCAAGCAATGTAGTTTAACCAACTGAGGAGCAAAGAATATAGTGATTAATGGTGATGCAAAAAGGAGGCACTTCTACACTTTTATTTGAAAATATTGGGTTTAAATGCTTTTTAGGAAATTTATGCATAATTTGAGGTTGTTAACCTAAGCTTAAATGTTTTGGGATAAAAAAATGTGTTACATATGTATAAAGGGAGATCTTATATTGTTGTTATGGCATGAACATCTTTGAAATAAAAATTTTATTTGATTAAATATCGGTTTTTCGAATTTAGTGCATTATGTTAAAATTATTATATGATTTGAAAATGAATGTTTCACAAGTTTAGGGAAATGTTATTTATAATTGGTATCTTTCAAAAATGGTTTTTTTTAATTGATAAAAAAGTTTTCATATGATTTTTTTTGAAATTGATGTATTGTATATGTAAAATAAAAAAGTTTTTAATTATTATTATGTTTTTACAAATGATATCTTTTTTTAAGTAGTATCGTCTTTGAAATTGTGCATTTTTTAAATCAATTTTTAAGAAATGTACTTTTCTTTATGTGGTTATATGTTTTATATTTCATAAATTTAGGGAGAGTGCACCTTTTTCCATATTTCAATTATTTTTAAGAAGTTTATGTGATATTAGTTATTTCATGAGGGAGAGATAAGTTTTTCAATCACTCTTATGCTTATGATTATCTTTTTATGGATAATATGTGAATTATGTGCCTTTCATATAAAATACGTGTTTTTAAAGCACAACATGCATAATTTTGGTTAATATATAGTTTTGATGCATAAAGATGCATAATATGTGTTTTGTGATGCATTTATATTTTCATACTTATTCATGCTTTGTTGTCCCATATGCATAAACGCATAAATTTAGGGGAGTATAATTTGTCTTAGTGCATGAATTAAAGAGGAGAATCTTTTACAAATTGATAGTAAAACTTATGAATGGATTATTTTCCACAAGTGATATTAGAGCTTATAACTTACTGTTTACAATTGATATTTCTAAAAAGTTTTTTTTTTCATGGTTATGAGTGATCTTCCAAATCATATTTAAAATTTATTTTTTATGAATTTATGATCTCTTTCATAACAAGTGTGTCTTTTTCTAATAAATATCTTTTTTCTTACAAATGGTTTTTTTAAGTGATATTTTTTTAAAGTGGTATGAGTCAAATAAGTATTTTCATTAACAATTATTATTCTTTTTAATGATGTCAAAAAGTGGAAGAAAGTTATATGACTTTAAGAAGAGATATGAGTTTTAAGTATAAAGGGGGAGAGTGATATCAATTCATGATGCATGGAACACTTAGGAAAAACGTTTTGCATATATGTATTTTATGTTTTATATGCTCCTAGTATCACGTGATTTGTCATGATCAAAAAGAAGGAGATTGTTGAATCAAAGGAGGTTCCAATCATTATGTTAAAAGATAATTTTCACTAATGTCTTTAGTTTTGATGTGTTAAAAAGATAGGTAAATGAAAATTGTGCAAATAATACATATAAAGACATATAGAGCCTAAGAAGGAAGTGCTTTTATGAAGAAAAAGAGAATTGGACAAAGCATTGAATTTTTAAAGGGAAAATTAAGATTAAATAGGATTATTTATTTATTTTTATTGTAATTTGGTCTTGATCTTTATCAATGCTTGAAAGGGCATACTTTTGCATGTTATTTTTGCATGAACACACGCATATTTAATGCATTAGGATTTTTGTTGAAGTCTTAGAGTTTATTTGAGTTTGTTTATGGCATTTGCTTATTATAAATTAGTTTAAAATGTCACATTAGTGTTAAATTTAACAATTAAAAGGAAATTGTGTGCATTATTTTTAAATTATTCCACTTAATATGTCTAAGTCTTTTGAAATATTTTGTGAATATATTTGGACTTGTTTAAATCAAGTCTATTTGTGAAATTTGGTTTTTTTAGTATTTGTTAAAGTTTTGAAATCTTTGAAAAGGTTTATACAGGTTGCTGAGATTGGAAAATGTCCATAACCAAGGCAAATTATATGTTTAAATTAAATGAAATAATTTGGAAATTGAAACTAGAAATGGTTTTAAAATTTGTTTGAATTATTTTTGGAATGAAAGAAATTATTTTGGTATGTTTATGAATAATTCTGAATTGGTATAAAACCAAATGTTTCAAAGCTTGTTTAAAGTTGTCATAAACCAAAGCATAATGTGGTTTTTAGCATAATTGTGATGCTTTGATGTTCACAAAACTTTGTGGGGATGATTGAAACTTATTATAACTTACTTAAATTAATTTGGTATTGATTTAGGTTATAACTGGTCAAATTATACAGTCTAAAAAACATAGAAACACATCGATGGTGTTTAAATCAACCAGTGCATTTTTGAAAGGTTTAAGTCAATTAGTGTCTTGAATAGGTGGACCAGTTGTTTGTTTTATGGTATAGGTCAACTAGTTCTTATCTATAAGTTAACTAGTGTTTTCAAAATTTTTCCCCATCGACCAATCAGTGCAAGAGATAGATTGAGTACTCATAAGTTAACCTATCTAAGGAATAGATTAACTAGTGGTGTACCAAAATATGTATAATGGCTACTTTAACATCTCTTTTTTTTTTTCATGTAACTAATTTTTTATGCATCTAATGGCTAGGAAGACTTAGGACGACTATAAATAAGTTGTCTAAAGGTCTTAGCAAGATCTTTATGCATTTTTTATGAATTTTTAATGATTGAAGATCCTTGAACGAGTTTATGGTTTGTTTTGTATGGTGAATGAACATAAGAGAAAGAGTTGCATTTGTGGTTTTTTTTCTTTATATATTTTAAGCCTCTTAAGCATTGATTTTGACCAAGCTTGATGTGTTGGTATGTGTAAGCTAGAGTTTTGCTAGAGAGAGTGATTTTTAGGGG
>JAOXYD010167938.1:0-23801 GCA_028565735.1 Pinacopodium congolense | reverse complement strand
ACAAAGTGAATTCAAGTCGTTAGGTGTCTAGATTCAATCCTCGTGGGATCGATATCAATTATATTATAAGTTGCGATTTGTATACTTGCAGTGTAGTTAAAACTAGCAAACAAGTTTTTGTCGTTTTGTAACTCATAAACTTTATTTTCTAGCTCATATTTTCAGATTTATCAAGACATGATGCTTAAGTTGTATATTTTGTATGTTTTGATCAAGATGTATGGCTAAATCATTTTTATTGCTAAGGATTGGTGTATTTATAATTTAAGAGATCTTAAATACATGTTATATGGTCTAAGTTTTGCTTATTGAAGGTTTAAAAGTACTGGTTAAGTTGGCCATTTAAGATTAATGTTAACGATAATCTAAGTTTAAGAAATCAACTTAGTTTGTTTGAAAAATCAATAAGCAACATAAATTAATCAATGAATGAACAAAATTTGATTTTTGGTGAGAGTTAGAGTTTTGAGTTTAAAAATTCAGAACTCACTTTCTTGAATTTAAAGCTCATTTACTAGATTTAAAGCATAACCAAACTTTATACTAAGTTTAATGGAGATAAAGCAAAGTCTTAACCATAGCTTTGTTTTGATTTTGTGAATAAACTCTAATCATCCATTAAAACTGTTTAAAGCTCAATTAAATCATCAATCACCTAATCATTAGCTAAATTTCACATTTGGTAATTTTCAAAAAACTTTTAACGTAATTAAAAGTCATTTTCGCAGTGTTTAAACCAGGTTAGAGTTTTTTTAGCATTTTTCAAGCTTTTAATCAAATTATTTGGATTTTCCTAAATAATTGTGATCTAATTAACCTACTAATTAACTACTTTCCCGATAGGATCAATATTTAGGATTTAAAATACTCCACTTTATTACTTGTTCATCTGTTATGCTTGCCTTATCACATTGGTTTTCAAACTAAAATTGTTAAAATTATTCCAATTTTCATAATCACTTAAATAAAGCACAATAGAATGCTTATAAAATTTTGCATATTTTAGAAATTACACATGAGGGTATGAACCAAGTTAAAGAGAGTAAAATTAGTATGCTCACTAATCAATATGAAATGTTTCATATGTTGTATGATGAAAATACCTCTTCCATGTGTGCTTATTTTATTAATATCATTAATGCTTTAAAGATTCTAGCTAAGGCCTATACAAATGTTGAACATGTTAAAAATTTTGTTAGATCCTTGCCAAATTTGTGAGCTGCTAAAGTAACTAAAATTTAAGTAACCAAGGATCTTAATGTCCTCCCCCTTGATGAGCTTGTTAGATCACTTCTTACATATGAAATAAGGATGAAGGAGACTTAAAAAGAGGAACCCATTCCTATAAAGAAGAAAATAGTATGTAAGGCTATAAGGAAGGAAAAAAGTGAAAATGAAAATTCCTCCTATGGAAGTGGAGAAGAAGAACCTATGCTCATTCTAAGGAGCCTAAAAAAAATTACAACGAAGAAGGCATCCACAAGAATAAGGGTAGGTAAATAATTTTTTAAAAATAAATTTGCTAACCTAAATTTTTTTTAATATGGTGAAAAAGATCACTTGAAATTGCATTGCCTACACCCCCGAAAAGCACAAAAGAGAGAGAAAAAGTAGAAGGAAAATAAGGTACCAAAGAAGAAGAAAATGCTGAAGGCCACATAGATCGAATGTGGTGACTTCAAGAAGGAAGAAGTGAAAAAAAATTTTTTCATCATGGCTCATGATGAGGTAAATCCTTCTCATTCTCATAGTGATAATGATTGTGATGTTGAGTATAGTTATATTGATTGTAATGAAGTTGAAGTGCAATAGATAAAAGAGTTTGGAATCTAACATGTAATGAAGAGTTTTGGTGGCTGATGATTAAATAAGTTCGATCGACTGAATGAAGTAAGAATGGATATTGGTTGATCGCATCCATGTATTGGTCAACCGAATGAGCAAAAATAGAAGGCCAGTCAACTGAATGTCAGCTATCAGTCGATCAAATGTGAAGATTACATAGCAAAAGATTAGGAACGGTCATATTTTGTAGCGGTAACAAGCCTTTATGAAGAAGATAAACATTGGAGATATCATACAATGGCTAATTGATCCTAATTACCACTATAAATTGGTGGATTAGTAGAAGAGAAAAGATCAATAAGCTACACTGAGAAATAAGTTATCTTGTGTATTGAGAAGTGTTTTTTAGCCCTTTATTGTTTTTATGTGAAGTAAAGTCTTACAAGGCTTATAATTGTGCTACTCTTGAGCGTTGAATCCTTTTTTTCACTAAGATCTTGTACTCGTGAGTTTGTCCTTGAGCATTCAAAAGGAACATGACAAGGTTATTCTTAAGCCTGAGGAAAAGAACAAAAGGGTTATCCTTAAGCCTCAAAAGGAGTTTGTAAGTTATAAATATTGAAATTTTAATTTGTATTTTGTTTTCATTTTTATTTAATATTATAAACTTATTTTCATCTTATTTTAAATTTCAATATTTTTGTCTAAATTTCTCAATTTAGTTAAAGTGTATTTATTATTAGTATTAATTTTTATCATGTAATTTACCCCCCTCTTAGGCGCAATATAAGACTAACTAGTGGTATCAGAACGTAGGTATCACATAGATTTTTAATTCCAAAAAATTAGTGAGAAAAGACCTATGGCACACTTTATGAATTCTATAGCTCCATCATCTAGCCTAGCATGTCATAACCCTCATAAAACTCTTTTTTTTTATGGAGTTAATTATTTGTACAATTTATAAATGATGGTGTCATAAAATTTTTTCTTGCCTACTAAACTGGTTGGTAGTAATTGTAAGGCCATGCATATTTTATATCGTGCCTTGAGTATGGAAGCATACAATAGAATTTCTATATGTGAAACTACATATGATTTTTAGCATACTTTAGAAAACACTCATGAAGGCACAAACCATTTGAAAGAAATCAAAATAATTATGCTTCCTTATGATTACAAACTTTTCCAAATGTTGCATAATGAGAATATTTCCACTATGTATGCTAATTTTAATAACATCATAAGTTCTCTAAAAGGTCTAGGTAAGACCTATTTTAGTGCTGATATTGTCAGGAAAATTCTTATGTCTTTACTAAAGTCATGGGAACCAAAGGTAACGGCAATTCAAAAAGCTTAAGATCTCATTACACACTCTCTCAATAAACTTATTGGTTCATTACCAACATATGATATGAGGATGAAGAATATTTAAGAAGAACGAGACATGCTAAAAAAGAAGAATCTAGCATTCAAAGTGTCTAAAAGGGAGGAAAGTAAAAATGAAGAATTTCCACTTGTAACAAAAAATGAGGAACTCGCTCTTATCACAAGAAGATTGATTAAATTCAAGAGAAATGCATCAACATGTCGAAAAGGTAAGTCTTTCTCTAAAAATAAAATATCTAACATAACGTGCTTTGAATGTGGTGAAAAAGGCCACTTCAGATTGCAATGCCCACACCTACAAGAAGAAAAAGAAAAAGAGGAAAAGAAGGAAAAGAAGGCATGGAAGAAGGAAATTAGGGACCTTAAGAAAAAGAAAGCACTAACAGTTGCTTGGTCCGAGTCCAGCGATTCCAAAGGAGAGGAAATAGCCAACATATGCTTCATGACACACAACGAGGTATGTCCCTCTCTTAGTGAAAATGAATATGAAGGTGATTATTCTTATGATGAAGTATTAGAACATATTGAATAATTAACCAAGAAAAGTAAATAATTGTATGATAAAAAAAACCTTAGAAGAGTTAGATGTATGCAAATTAGAAAATGAAAATCTTAGGAAATATATGATGTTAGTTGACAAAGACAATGATGAGCTAGTTAATGAAAATAGGACCCTAAAGAAAGAAATTGAATCCCTTAAGGAATCACTTGAAAATTTTAACAAGAGAAAGGAAAAACTAGAAACATTGCCAAGTGTTCACAAATTCGAAAATGATAAATATGGGCTAAGATATAACAATGAAACCTCTACTAGTAACATTGTTTTCGTTAAGGAAAAGAACCTAGAAGATGAATGCTCCCTAAAATTGTTCATAATCCTTCAGTAGACCCCAATCTAGACATCATGATTTCATGTATACTTTAAGGATAAATAAATTTTCCCAAAGACAAGTAAATGATAGAAAATTTTCTGTTTAACCTAGACAGTATTTTAAAAAATTTTAGAATGATTTTAGACTAAGAAGCACATATAGAAATTAGTCCTTTTTTTATTTCTTATTTGCAGCACTATGATCATGTTTTACACTTTTGCTATGATCGTTTGAATGCTATATGTAATAAATACAAGAAATATAATACTCAAAGAATAAAAACAATTTGCATTCCAAAAGTTGGATTAATTTCTTAGAATACAAAATAATTTTATTTTTTGATTATGAATGATTATTTCATGTTTGAATGTGAGTAAGTTTGGTTGAATTTGATTGGTCGACCAACCATATGATATTGGTCGATCGATAGGCTTTTACACCGATTTCCACTTTTCGTAAACTGACTTTACATATGTTTTAACTTTTTATAGCCACAGCATAAAAACCTTATGAAACCTTATCTCTAACGCTTTATGGATAGTTTTGTCTTAAATTTATAGATTAAAGGTTTTTAATGCTGAAAGGATGAGTCAGTTATGTTACTAACACTTAAGGGCTCAAGATGAGATGGGTACCTAAATCAACGTGATTCTTCGTTTTGTAAGAGATCAAAAGAACCAAATGGTATTTAGATAGTGGATGCTCGCAACACATTACTAGAAATCCCTCATAGTTCATCACTTTCAAAAGTAAGGATGGAGGATTCATCACTTTCGGTGACAATTTCAAGGGTAAGATACCTAGCATTGGAAAAGTAGATAAAGATAACTGTCTTTTAATTAATAATGTATTGCTTGTTGAATGTTTAAAGTATAATCTATTGAGTGTAAGTAAATTATAAGATAAAAATTATAATGTTTTCTTTGTAGGAGATGAATGTATTGTCTCTAAAATAGATAAAGATAGTATTGTTTTCTTAGGAAAAAGAGAAGGGAACATTTATATTGTTGATTTATACAACGTAACTAACCTTGAAGATAAGTGTTTGATCTCTTTAAGTGAGTACGCTTGGACATGACATCAATGACTTGAACATGTAAGTATGGATCTCCTATCAAAGCTAAACTCAAAATAACTTGTTAGAAGACTTCTAAGCATGAAGTATGAAAAAGATAAAATTTCTAGAGCATGCCTAATGCAAAAGCAAATAAGAAACTCCTTTTAAAGAAAAAAATTAGTAACATCCTCTAGACTACTTGAATTGCTTCATATAGACTTGTTTGGCCCTATTAGAGTAATTAACTTAGGAGAAAAATCATATGCTTTTGTTATTATTGACGAATTTAGTAGATTTACTCGGGTTTTGTTTTTTAGTACAAAAGATGAATGCTTTAAATCATCAATTAGTTTTGCAAAAAAAATTCAAAATGAAAAATCTTTGTCTATTGAATATATTAAAGGTGATCATAGTAGAGAATTAGATAATGACATATTTGAATGTTTTTATGATGATCATAGTATTTCACATAACGTTTCTACACCTAGGACACCATAAAAAAATATTGTAATAGAAAGAAAGAATAGGTCTTTACAAGAAATGGTTCGAACTATTATAAATGAGTATGATTTACCTAAATATTTTTGGGCCAAAGCTACTGCATGTGCATTTAATATTATCAATAGAGTGAACATTAAGCATAATTTAGACAAAACACCTTATGAAAGTTTGAATGGCAAGAAATTGAAAATTAGTCATTTTAAAGTTTTTGATTGCAAATGTTATATATTGAATATGAACGATTTTTTTGGCTCTAAAACAAATGAAGGCATTTTTCTTAGGATACTACATGTCTAGTAAGGCATATAAGGTTTATAATAAGGTCACTCATATTGTAGAAGAATTCATGCATGTTGTATTTTATGAAACTAACCCTTTTGAAAGAAAGAAAGTGCTTCAGATTGATGATGCATATCTGTCTAAGGCCTTAGAGAATCTTTCACTTAAAGACAAAGGACAAACATCTCAAGAGACAATTGTTTAACGAAGTGAAGAAAGGAGAAATGAAGAGCTACTAAGAGACTAGAAATATAAAAAGGATCATCCCTCCGACCAAATTATAAGTGATATCTACCAAAGGGTAACTACTCGCTCTCATTTTACTTTATCACATCTTGCCTTTATTTCAAAGATTGAATTTAGGACTATAAAAGAGGTTTTAAATGATGAGAATTGAATCTTAGCTTTGAATGAGGAATTAAATCAACTTGGACAAATCAAATTTTGGATTTTAGTACCTAGACCAATAAATCATCCAATGACAAGTACTAAATGGGTATTCAAGAACAAATTAGATAAACAAGGAAATATTGTTGGAAACAAAGAAAGATTAGTAGCTAAAGGGTATAACAAAGAAGAAGGAATATACTATGATGAAACTTTCACCCCCGTAGCTAAATTAGAAGCCATTAGACTTTTACTTACATTTGCATCTCATATGGGTTTTAAAAAGTTTCAAATGGATGTTAAAGGTGCATTTTTAAATAGTTTTGTACAAGAAGAAGTTTATGTTGAGCAGACCCCCAGTTTTGAAAGACATGATGCACCTAAACACGTTTTAAAACTATTTAAAGCTCTATATGGTTTAAAAAAAGAATCTACAACATGGTATGATAAATTAAGTGCCTTTTTACTTGAAAATAGATTTGAAAAGGGAAAAGTAGATACTACATTGTTTATTAATAAAGATAAAAAGGATGTTTTAATTGCTCAAATTTATGTAAATGATATCATTTTTGGTGTTACTAATGAACTTTTGTGTCAAGAATTTGCTAAGTGTATGAGTAGGGAGTTCAAGATGAGCATGATGGGAGAATTAAATTTCTTTTTTAGAGTCAAAATCAAACAAATAAAGGATGAAATCTTCATCAACTATTTGAAGTGCACAAGAGAGCTGCTTAAGCATTTTGGCATGGATCAAATGAAGCCTTTGGTCACATCAATGAGCACATCGACAAAATTGAATAAGGATGAAGATGGTAAAGAAGTGAACATAAAGAAATATCGAGGTATGATCAGTAGTTTGTTAGAGTTAATTGCTAGTCGACCTAATATCATGTTTAGTGTTTGTTTATGTTCATGCTTTCAATCTTCACCCAGTCAATCTCATTTATTAACTGTTAAATGTATCCTATAATATCTAAGTGGTACATTGTTTTTAAGACTTTGGTATCTTAGGAATGCATGTTTAAATTTAGTTGGTTATTTTGAAACTGATTATATAAGAAGTTTACTAGTTTGATGGTTTTATAGAAAATATAATTATGTTGACTTTTCTATTGTAGAAGTCGAATATGTAGTCGTTGGTAGTTATTGCACTCAAGCATTGTGGCTTAGACAACAACTTAGAGACTATGGTTTGAATCTTTATAAAATTTCCATACATTGTGATAATACTAATACTATTTACTTGACTTAAAAATTCACATTAAACACTCTAAGACTAAGATATTGAAATTTGTTATCATTTCATTAGAGATCGTGTTCAAAATAGAGTTATAGAAATTGAGTTTATTGATACATTGCATGAATTAGCAGATATTGTTACTAAACCTTTGTGTAAAGATCGATTGGTTACAATTAGAAGAGAAATTAGTATGATTGATAGACATTCACTATGATCTTTTATTCTAATATTTTCGCTTTTTTTGTTGATTCCGAAAAGGGGGAGAGGTATGTGATAATATACTTCCTATGTGAATTGAAGGGGAGTTGAACTTCAAATTAATTATAATTTTATATCTTGAATTATTATTTGATTTAGGGCGAGTCTTGATCATGTTGCTTATTTATTCTAATATCATATGCTTTTATCATCATCAAAAAGGGGGAGATTATTGAACCAAAGGAGGTTTCACCTTTTTTTGATGATGAAAGAACACTTTTATTACTAAATTTTTGTTTAAGTGTATTCTAAGGATAGTTGTTTTGGAATGAAGTTTGAAGTGCATTAGATAAAAGAGTTTGGAGTCTAACAATTATTGAAGATTTTTGGCTGCTAACATTTAAAGAAGATCAGTAGACCGGAGGCTTAAGATTGGTTGTTTGAATGAAGAAAGATAGAAGATCGGTCAGCCAAATGAAATAAAAACGGATATTGGTCGACTACATCAATGTACTGGTCAATCTAATGAGCAAAAATAGAAGGTTAGTTGACTAAATGTCAGCTATTAGTTCTATCGAATGTAAAGATTACACAACGAAAGATCGTGAATGATCATATTTTGCAACGATAATAAGCCTTAATGAAGAAGATGAATGTTAGAGATATCATACAAGGGCTAATTGATCCTAATTAGCACTATAAATTGGTAGATTAGTAGTAGAGAAAAGATCAATGAGCTACATTGATAAAGTCTAAGTTATCTTGGGTATTGAGAAGTGTTTTTGAGCCCCTTGTTGTTTTTATGTGAAGTAAAGTCTTGTGAGGCTTGTCATTGTGCTACCCCTGAGCATTGAGTCCTTTTGTTCATTAAGATCTTGTACTCATGAGTTTATCCTTGAGCCTTCAAAAGGAGTATGACAAGGTTATTCTTGAGCCTTAGAAAAAGAACAAGAGGATTATCCTTCAGCCTTAAAAGGAGTTTGAAAGTTGTAAACGTTGAAATTTTCATTTGTACTCTATTCTTATTTTATTCAATATTACAAACTTATTTCATCTTATTTATGCATTTCAATATTTTTATCTACCTTCCAAAATTTAGTTAAAGAGTTTTTGTGATTAGCATTAAGTTTTTATCACCTAATTCACCCCCTCCTAAATGCTATATATGATCAATAATCTGATTCAAAATCAAAGATAGAGGATCCATCACATTTGTTGACAATGCCAAGGGTTAAGGTAATTGCCATTAGAAAGGTTAGTAAGGATAATTGTCCCCTGATTAATAATGTTCTACAAGTTGATGGATTAAAACATGATCTTTTAATTGTAAGTCAATTACGTGATAAAGATTAAAAAGTATGTTTTGTAGGAAATGAATGTTTCATTTTAAGAGTTATTGATGATATTATTATTTCTTAGGAAAAAGAGAAGGTAATATTTGTATTATTGATTTGGATGATATCACTAACATTGAGAACAAGTGTTTTATTTCTTTAAATGATTGTGCTTGGATATGATATAGATAGTTTGGATATGCTAGTATAGATCTTTTATCAAAACTCAACACTACGTAACTTATCAATGGGATTTTAAGAAGAGGTAAGAAAAGGATAAATTTGTGGAGTATGCCAAATGGGGAAGCAAGTAAGATGTTCATTTCTAAGTAAGAAATATGTAGGAACTTCTAAACCTCTTAAAGTTATTCATATGGATTTGTTTGGCCCTATTAAAATATCCTATTTAGGTGGAAAGTAACTTACATATGTTATTATTGATGACATTAGCAGATTTACATGGTTTTCATTTCTAAGTTCAAAAGATGAATGTTTTAAATCATTTGTTAGATTTACTAAGATAATATAAAATGAAAAAGGCTTATTATTGCATCAATTAGAAGTGATCATGGTAGATAATTTAATAATGAATTGTTTAAAACTTTTTATGATGATGATGATGGCATTTCTCATAATTTCTTGGCCATAGGGTAAACATTAGACATAAAATGGATAAAAATCCTTATGATCTTTGGAAAGGTAAGAAACCTAAAACTAGTCATTTTAGAGTCTTCGGTTGCAAGCGCTACATTTTGAACACTAAGGATAGCTTAGAAAAGTTTGATTCCAAAACCATTGAAGTCATATTTTAAGCTATACATTGACTAATAGGGCATAAAGTGTGTTAAACAAGAAAACTCATATTATAGAAGAATCTATGCATTTTGTTTCTAATGAGACTAACACTTTTGAAATCAAGAAAGTTCTTGAAGATGATGACAAGGGTTTGTTAAAATAGTTGGAAAAGCTATCTCTTAAGGAGGAAGAAAAAGATGAAGGACAAACCTCACAAGACCTAATTGTTGAACTAAGGGAAGAAAGGAAGGACGAAGAGCTACCAAGGGATTGGAGGTACAGTATGGATCATCCTTTCAATAAAATTATTAGTGATATTCAACAAGGGATAACTACTTGTTCTCATTTTAAGATTTTATCTCACTTTGCATTTGTGTAGCATAATACCATATATAACCCTTTTTCACAATTTTTTGGATTGATAATTAAAGATATGAAAATGATGTACATCATATTGCTCATATCTATCAAGTTCATCATGTTTCCCTCCAACTTTCATACCTTTAGTTTTAAGTGGAGCCATTTGTTGCAAACTTCTTTCCTTGAAAAACCTACTTCGTTACACTCACATAGTGTATTAACCTCATATTATTAAAAACTTTAACCATTAAATTAATTAAATAATTTTTATACAAATTAAATTTTAATTATTTAAATTTTAATTATTCCTGAATATAAATTAATTAAATATATTAAAATATTGAATTATTCTTTTTAAAGATATAATTATTTCAATCTTTTAATCTTGTATCTATTTTTACAACCAAGGTTTTTACCAAGGTTTTGTCAATTAGCTCTATATACTATTTTGAAAAAATTTCGATCCTTATTACCTAGTTTAAACCTCTTCCTTTATCTACTATCTTGCACAAGAATTTCAACCATAAATGGATAGTAAAATACTGATGCAATAATGAAGTTAATGAATATTACCAACTCTCGATGGACCAACCCCTGCTATATAAAAATTCACTATTTGTGGATTAATTATAGAGACCATGTTTCTTTATTCTTCATAATAACAATAAAGAATTAATATTTTTCAACACTCACTACTAATGAATACAAATTAGATCTTTTGATGTTTGAAAGTAGCCGTGAGAAAGGATGACTAACAAGGTTCCATTTTGTTAGATGTTATAGTCAATTTTCCCAGCTTTAGATACAAAATGTTACACTTACATTCCCCAAATTTTCTGTCATATAGGCATGTATTAGATGTTGATATAACTAGTTTTTAAGTTTGAATTTCGAATGCAGAATTATTATTATTTTTACTTTATATATCTTAATGATAGTTTTGATATTATATAATTAATTATTATAAATATCATAATTTTTTACAATCTTATATTCAAATGCAATATGGATTGATCGAACTTACTTTGAACTACCTCTATTGGATTACTATGATTAGTAGAAGGAAGAATCGAGGTTAAGAGATCTATTAGTGAAGGATTTATAACAAAAGCTCAATTTAAAGATATTTAGGCATCCATCCATAACTTGAGGACATAAGTGGACAACTTGTTTAACAAGAAGAAGAATCGAAACTCAAGGAATTGCTCATTAAAGCAATATCTACAATAAAACCTTGACTTGAAAGTATAGAGATGTACCTACATAACTTGACAACACAAATAGGGAAAATATTTTAACTAATTATGGGACAAGAGTGAATAAGTTTGCCTACTTTTATAGAAGGGGAGCCAAAGGAGCAAGATAGTAATGAATTTACAACAAGAGAGGGGGAGATGATAGTTGATGTAAATAAGGAGGTAAAAGAAGTTGTTGATGTTAAAGTCATTAAGGAAGATAATCATGTACCTTTTTCTCAATGATTTTGATGGTATCACAATTACTAACTGCAGGCAACATACTAGGTATCAATATCTTTACAAAATTTACCTCATACAATCTAAAAGAGGTAAAGGGAGATATCAAATGGTAAGTGTTGTAGCTCATATGTTTTTTATGAACCATCTAGTATTTAAAGAAAACTACTAAAAGTATGGACTTAAAAAGATAATAATCATTATCCAACATTAAGGTCCAGTTAACAGACCTTCAAAAAGTGCTTATTGAGAGGTAACCCAACATTCATCCTATCCCTTTTAATTTCTTTTTTACTTTGATTCTTAGAATTTGTTGCATTTAGGGTTTTATTTTAACAAGCCCATTTGATTATTTGAAATTGTGTTTATGCTTTATGTTTCTTAAGATTTCTTATCAATTTTAGTTGTTAAGTTAATCCAAAATTGATTGATTCTATTTAAGGTTGAATTAGAGTGGTTTTGGGACACAATTGGGTTAAAATTTACGTAATTTTTATAAATAGACAGTAATATCCATGATCGGGTCATGGCTATGATCCCAGCAAAGAAAATTATATAAAAAAAATTTTTAAACCCAGCCCCTTGTTCTTTCATATTCTCCCTTCACTTTTCAAGCTCTCCTACTCTCTTTCAATCACCTAACCTTAATCAAACTCATCATGTGATTTTTATGCATTGATTTAAGAGTTTTTTTAATTAAATCTATATGATATGAACTCCTTTTTTGCGTTAAACACTTGAATTGGGGACTTCATTACAATCTAGGGTTTGAACATGAGTACGATGTTCTTAGTCAATCTTTTTTTTTTTATATATATACTCTTCCTTCACATTTGAAGTTATGTTTTAATCTATGATGCAGTAACATGTGAGATATCCTTTAATTATCATTCCTAATTCAACTAAGTGTTGATTAGCATGATTTTTCAAATGGAAGTTATGTGTTATGGAACATTGTGGAGTTATTCTTGCCATATCAAGGTTTTGATGCACTGCTTGAGTTAATTATTAATTAAGAAACTCTTTTTGACATTAAACACCCTATAGGTGATCTTTTGAACTAATTTTTGGTGGAAATTGATGTGTTGAGTGTTTAATGAACTAGAATTAATGTACATGGCACTTGAATTGTTCATGGATAGCATGTGTTTTCTTATTTTGTAATTAATATCTCTGTAGGTGCTTCAAGATAGTTTACATGCTAATTTCAATTCATGATGCACACTTACTATGTTTCCCATTATTCTTACACTTTGAATTACAATTGTCATTCTTACATCTTGCACTAAAGGGTTGATGATTTTAAATGTCTCCTAAGCCTTGGATTTAAGCGATTATGGAATATATTATTTGACTTCCCACTTTAAGTAAAATAACTTATTTAATGGTCATTACAGTATGTATGAATGATTATATCGTTTATGGATTAAGCAATTCTATCACCAACTACCACCTCTAGCTGATGATTTCTAATGCTTGTTTATGGATCATTGTGTCAATCGAGTTTGATTTTCTTTTATTTTATTCATTTTCATTATATTTTTTTCCTTTCATCTTATTATGGATGTTTCCAAACATTTCATTCAGTAAGGTGTATTTTTATTTCCTTTTTACTTAATTTTATATTCTTACATCCAGTTTTTTAATTAAAAGAAATTAGATTAAAAATAAGAATAAAATGCATATTCATTTCAAAGGGAAATCCTGAAAAGAGCTTCAAGTAAGAAACTAACTAGCTACCTACGCGATAGAAAATTGCCACAAGCAAAGCAAAGAAAAGCAGTAGGCTAATAAGAAAAGGAAGAAAGGGTAAATAAGCTAATATAGCAGATAACCTTCAGATAGGTCCATCTAGGAAGAAGGTCACTCTCTAAGTTACCATCTAGTCTTCATCATGTCACTGTATGAATCTTCGAGATGATGCACAACATTTTGTAACTAAATGTTAAAAAGTAGCTCAAAGGTAAGGTCATCCATTAGACTACGCAGGTTTTGAAAGATCCATCCATTATGTTGTCGCCATAAAGAATGGACCATGGTAGCTAGAGAAAGCTTGCAAATAGTTCAATCAGTCCCAGTTAAGCAACTATGACTCAAAGCCAATCCATTATGCTGCGAAGATTCAAGGCAGAGGAAGTGATGTAGTAATGCCTTTAAACAATCAACCATAACCATATAGAGTAGCTACATTCAACAAAGAGATGATTGTGAGTTTCCTTATGCTCACTACACAAAGAACCCACTTAAGATATGCTTAAAAACATGGAAATACAATCAACTATGTTGAGTGTACCATGAAGCGCAAGCCTGAGTGTAGTAGAAACCTTGGGAAAGAAATACTGAAACCATATTAGTCGATGCCATCTAATCTTTGAATGACACATTCTCAACAAGTTCTTACAAAACTGGTTAGAGATTTTTCTAGAAGGGTGAGCAGACTCAATATTCTTATCTTGACAGTTGGTTTGAAGTTGATAACAAAGAAGGTTGCCTTAGATTGTAGAAGATGGAAGCTAATGAATCATATGAGAATACTCAATGAGGATCTATCTAATTGAGGCATGAAGAGGAGTTACAGTGAAGAGAGGACTTAGTGTAGGGTGATCAGATAAGGCCTCATGATTAAGCCACTGGTCATGTTAGAAAGAGTTGAGAGTGCCATCACCACCATTCATTTTAATAGTCAATAGAATGTGGTTCTGAAATTGCAACAGAGAATACATTGCTAAAAAAGGATCATATCTAGTGTACAGAGTCCACAAGCTTTGATGATGCAGATAATGAATGTGTATCCACTTGACCTAAAGAGCTTCTTTATTAACCATAATTCTCCAAATATGCTTAGCCACAAAGATGTTGTTAGTGAGCTTGATTGAAACTAAACAAAGCCCTTCTTCCTCCTGTGGTGAGTAGATGTCCCTCCATTTGATCTTGGAAAATGGATGTTTACATAAGTCACCTAACCACCAAAACCATTCCGTAAGCTATTATAGCGATTTGATGGTGTTAGTAAGAAGAATGATGTGGCCAGACTAATATATATGCAAGATATTCATGATATATTTCAGTAGCTAAATTCTCCTTACAATGAATAATAGTTTGTTACACCATGATGACAATCGACACTAGAATTTCTCCAAAAGAGGTAAGAATTTAGCACGAGTAGGGTTTTTAGATGAGATTGGTAGGCCTAAGTAACTAAAGGACAAGTTGCATACTCTTGTACCAGTAATGAAAGAGAGGTAAGAGGCTAGGGGCTAGCAATTTTAGTAATGAAGAGTTGACTCTTGGCTTTGTTGATCTGCAGGCCTGATAAGCCTTGAAATGTTTGAAGACCAATCATGAGGAAATTGAAGAATGAGGGTTCTAGCTTGGAGAAAATAATGAGATCCTCAACAATTGAGAGTGAAAAAATGTTGAGATCTTTGCATTTGGAGTGAAACTTGAAGGCTGGATCCTGCTAAGCAGTCATCTTAAGGATCTAAATAAGCACCTCCATGCCAAAGGTGAGCAGGTACGATGAAAGGGCATCTCCTGTTGACCAATTTAGAACATTTATCATTTACAAGGATTCGAAAGGAAGCAGTAGAGAAGCACTAATGGATTTAGCCAATTAATGTCTTAGTAAATCCAAGGGCTTGCAAGACATTGAAGATTAAGTGCCATTGAATAGATTCATAAGCTCTTCAAAAATCTATCTTAATGGCATAATCGGCCTTAGAGTTCTTCCTATCATAATTCTTAAAAAATTCTTGAAGTACCAAGTTATTGTCTCCAATACCTCAACCATTTATGTAAGCTGCTGATGTGGGATGAATTAGAGGTGATAGGACAAATCTAAGATGAGTGGCCAGGAGCTTTGAAATGATCTTATAAATAGAATTGCAATAGGAAATGGGGTGATATTCCTTCAAAGGAGTGGGAGACGAGACTTTAGAAATTAACGTGATGTGTGTGGTGTTGACCTCCTTTAGTATCCTACCATTATGAAAACATTCATGGGATATCGTTCAAATCATACTACCTGCCTACTGCTAAGTGTGTAGGGAAAAGAAAGCATTAAAGCCATCAAGTCCTAGAGCCTTATCAGGCTTGAGGGGAAAAAGAACTACTCGAATATCCTTATTAGTGAATGGCTGAAAGATTAGTCCTGTTTTGAAATCTAAGTAGGAAGCAAAGGTTGGAGCCCTTAAATTGATGATCTATATCTAAAAGAGGAAGTATATATTAGGCAGAAGTGATTAAGAATGGTAGATAAGGATTGTTGCACTGAGGCCAACGTGTCACGAGCCTTAGCAACAGCCAAATATGTGTCTCCTACCTAGTTTCTATTTAACTCCTTGATCTCTTGCCTGATAACTTGAAGTTTCCAAACACATTAATACATCTTAAAACCATAACACGTTTGTTGTAGATCTCTTTTAACAGCTTCAAAGAATCCCTCAACACTTCTGAGATAGTTATTGACACGGAAAGAATGAGCATGTCTTTGATTCATGAACATATCCTAAATAAGAATTGGAGAATGATCAAACAGAAGAGGGGTACAGAAGATGGCCTTATTGGCTTAAAAAGTGGATAACCACTAGTAATTAACTAAAGCACGATCTAATTTCTTTCAGATGAGATGATGTCCATGCTACTTATTTCTCCATGTGAAGTATTCACCAAATTATGTGAGGCTATGACTCCAATGTCCTGAGTGTGGGCTTTGAAATCCTCATAACTCTTGTTCTCACTTTTAGAAAAAGCTATACTTCATATTTACATTTAATAATGGAAACAAGTTTGATTTCTTTTCTCCAAGTATTCATATTGAATGGAATTATCTTAACCATGCCTACACATGGAGCTATATTTTATGTGAAGTGTTATTATGTTTTTCTTCACTTATTATGTTTTATTTTGCTTTTTAATCCTTAAATTAAGAAAAATTTAACTTAAGTATGGGGGGAAATGAATTTATCATTTGTTATACCTTACACACTTGAACTTTTAGGAATTAAGAGTGATTGCTTAGAAATTTCACCTTAAAATAATTTTTATTATGAGTTTATTATTAATTATAGTCATATAATGCAATTAATGATTTTAATATAGTGACCATTAAACAACTCGATTGACTATTGACTTTGATTAAATTACATGTGTTTTGTTATACTTACATTCAATAAAATTTTTATAAGGATATTTTATATGGATTTTTAGATGAATTTAGAATACAACGTGAAGTTTATTATTTAATAAAATTAAAAAATGTGTTTTTTTGGAACAAAATGAACATAAAATGTTCACTCCACTAGCTTCATACAGATAAAAAGGTCAAAGTCTATGATTGGTGCATGTAACCATTTGAGAGGGTGACCTAGCTAAGTAACTAGGGGGTTTTCATGGCAAGGTATTCCCCTTTCCATCAAAAGACTAGTTGACATCTCAAATAATATCAAAAGAGTATCATTATTAGTTAAGTAATCAAAGGTCATTCATGACAAGGTTTTTTCCTTTACAAAAAATGATTAGGTGACCTCTTAATGAATGCTTTAATTTGAATTTGGATTGTTTTATTTAAAACATCATTGAGTTAATTCATATAATGATTTATATGAAATTACTTAGATTCTTGATATTACGCACTAAGGGTTGCTTATTACTAACCGCATGTTTGCATGTAAAAAAGTTTTTTTCATGATAGAGTTAGGATATGTAAACTATATCAATATATTGATTCGATTTTTTTTATTCAATTAACTTTTAACATTAGATTGGAATTGTTCTGAGTGGAGTATCTAAGTCATTACTTGAGAATAAGAAATAGTTCAAGTACGGGATTACTTGATAGTACTCATCTTATATATATATTATGAATGTTTTCATAGCCATAATCTTAGGTTTAAGGGTACTTTTTATATGAATTCTATGTTTATTTAATTAAAATTTAAAAAATGATGTTTCTCATGATGATTTTGGTAAAAATGTGTGTTTTTGTAAGACTTGGTGATCATTTTTATGAGTATATAGACCTAGATGGTTTGTGGAATCGAAGGAAATAAGAAAAGTATCAAGTCAGTGAGTGCTACATCATAGGACATGGCCATGGAGCAAGCCATGTAAATTTCTAGGAGACAACATAATGAAGAAAAAGTTTTCGAAGAGAATCATAGCCAAAGTTATGGTGATGTCTCTGGGTGTGATCAAGAGTATAACATCTCACATGCAATCACTTGTCCATGATCCAAGTCATGGGAATGTCATGCTCCACTTCTATTTAAATGAAAATTTAGGATTTAATTGATAGTTTTTTTAATCATGGACAACCTAGAACCGCCACCAAGTGACCATAGCCCTTCCTAAGCTACTTTTACCTAATTTTGGAGAGATGCGAAGAGGAGAATTGAATTAAGACTTCCAAGATTGAAAGATCAAAGGGAAGTTCTAGCAATATTTATAGAAGATTCAAGGGTGAAAATACCATAAAAATAAGCTTTCTAATCCCTATATCTTCTCTAATTGTTTTTTTTCTTTGAATATGTTTATGAACTAAATTCTCATAGGATTTAGATGTTTTGAACCTTAATATATCATATTAATTGTTTTTTTCTTTGGTTCGATGCATGGATTTCCAATTTTTGACTTGAATTTATCTATGGATATAATGACTTGATTTTAATTTCTATGTGACTATAAGTCTCAATTCCATATTTGATTTCATATATTTAGATAAGGAGATCATCTATATGAATAGATTAATCCATAGGTAATAAATCTTGCATGGAGATCCAGAGATAGATTTATATAAGATTTCTAATTTAGGTGTGAATCTAGCCAAAATAATAGTTTCCATAGATCATAATAATGTGTCCAATTGGGGTATTAATTGAAAAGAACTTCTAATTAATCAACTAAGAGTATACTCAATTTATAGATCGTATGGTCTATATAAGTCTGAATAAAATGTTAAATTAAAGTCAAATGATCAACACATATATGTCTTATAGGAATTATTCATCTACGTCGTAACTTAGTCATTTGTGTACTTAATCTAGTAAAATTTCTTTTTAAATATTTAGTTATTTGTTTAGTTTAGTTTTAGTTAATTATTAATTAATCATTGAATTAAATAGGTTATATAATAGAGAAATAGAGATTAGCAGTAGTTCCTTAATAATTTCTATGGGATGACATCTATACTCACATTAGCTATATTACTATACAATAGGTAAACTTGCCTATTAGTGGCCTTGATATTGTTTGATTTGAGATTTTGGGTTTTATTTTATTAAAACTTATAGGACCATAAAAGAACCCATCACTTTGCACTAATAAAAAGTCTTAAAGAGAAGTTCTCGTAGCCATTTGAGATAGTGACTTGGTTGAGTAATTTAAGGTATTTATGACAAAGTATTTATCTTCACCTAAGAAGGCTACATCACTTCTCAAATAAGCCTTCATTGCTCTTAATCAAGTTTATATATTATTAAAAAATAAAAGATGTGAATGTATTTAAAGGTGGAAGCATGTTATTTTTTTCATATTCATTTTTTTATATATGAAATTAGATTTTAAGATTTGGGCTGAAGTTTAAAAAATATAAAGTAAATTAAATCAACTTGCAACTCAATGCGAGCAGTTAATTTCATAGCATTTTGATGATCCTTTATGATTGATTGATTATTGAAGTAGTTTAAATCATTATGATTGAAGGGGCTAGTAATTTTTTCCAAAATTATTTTCTAATTAAGATTGAATGATGGATTGATTTCCTTGAGGGTAAGCAATTGCTAGGGGGAATTTCATAATGGGTAAAATGTAAAGGTTTATTTATATATTATCAATTAAAATTTACCCATTTTTTGATTCATTAGACCCCTAATGACCTTTTTGCATAGTGTAGGTATATATTGCATTAGAAAGAGCAACTGAAAACAAAGGAACAACTTTTGGATAAAAATTTGAAGTAAAATAGCCTAAATTAATGACACTATTATGGTCCTTATAAGGAACTCCATTGTGGTATAGTGTAAAAGAAAGAAGCAAAATGTTATAGAACAACGGCACATTGTGTTCCTAAAGCAAGGTAAAGGATAAACAACTTTGTAAAAAGAAATCGTTGTGCCAAATGTTAAGTATCATTTTGGTCCCAAAGAATTCAAGAGAGAGTGATGAGTTTCACATTAATGAGGAAACAAACATTGTTAAAATTATTCTTTAGGATCTCCTAAGCTTAAAAGCACCCAAGGTATAAAAAGGTTAGTAAGATATTAACGAAGGGGAATATAATTCAAATGAAGAAAAGGAAGACTTCCATTGGGTATGATTATAGGAGTGAAAGAGACTAAAATGATGAACCAAGGAGGGAAACTTTATTTTGAATAAGAAATGATCATTATCATGAGCTTTTTAGTTCTCAATTTTTGAACTCTCTTTAGTTTTATTCTAGTCTTTTTCATTTAAATATTGTTGTTATCTATATTGGAATAGTCAAGGAATTCTATTATACTTACATGTAATTAATGTAGTTGTTTTCAAGAAAATTATTTATGCTTTCATTACATGATTAGATTTTGCAATTTAAAGAAAAAATTGAAACAAGTTAGATAAATTTTCTTACTATAAGAAAAATTAAAAAATTCTTACTACATAATAGGACGTAAACAGATTCTTCTTAATCTTGAATTCCTTAAGTTATTTTAATTTAACTATTTATTATTAGATTAATTCATTTCAAATTTAATATTCAATTCCATAATCTATTAATTATTAGGTTACTAAATCCACATAGGAACAAAGCAATGATAGGTGTACTTGACTCAAGTTGTGAGGTAAGAAATATGTTATTTTAGATTTAGAACACCCACACCACCCCTTGGTTAAACAATCTCCCTATCTTTTATGATAACAAAACTATATGATATTATGACAGTATAAGACAATACATTCAATAGACCATATCACTCTAATGCAACTGATATTCCTGTCCTGCTTTATATAATATAAAAAATAACATAAAAATAACAAGATAAAATATTAAAAACAGTAAAAATTCATTTAACACTTAAGTTCTTAAAAACTTCATCACAAGAAAAATATCCCCTAAATTTATGCATTGTAAACAAATCATAAATAACTAAAAAAGTAGTCAAAAATAACTCCACCTAAATAAAAGCAATTATTGTCAAATTTCTATCTCCCATCTTAGAATCATTAAAAAGATATTTATAAAAGCACAAACAAGAAAATATTATAAATAATTTCCATTTATCATAGTTAGTTATCTTCTAATTATACGAGGTCTATCCTCATTCATTGGTTTAATAAAAATACCAGCTAATTAAGGATTTGTATTAATAAGTAATAATTTAATATTGAATGGGATTCTTAATTAAGTAAATGGCACTAGTGTTATCACAACTAATGGAGAGCGTGGTAGGTTTTATGCCATAATTTATAAGCTATTACGTATGCCATAGGATTTAAGTAAAGTAACTACTTTTTACGACATATTCATTTTTCCTAGTAGACAAAGCATCTAAATTTTTTTCTTAATAAAGTAAGAAACTAATGCATTTCCTAAGAATTTATATGTGTTGAATGTACTCTTTCTATCTAATAAACTACCCATATAATCCACATTCAAATATCTCACTAAGTTTTAAAATGAGGTATTACAATACCAAAGGCCTAAAATCATTGTACAATATAATTACCCAAGGATGTTTTTAATGTCTAACAAAAGAGATTCCTTAGGGTATGCTTGAAATCTTACACACAAAAATACACTAAATATGATTTTAGGTCTACTAGTTAATGATATAAAGTGAACTTCCAATCATATCTTGATATAGATCAATATTTACGAGTTTACTTTGTTTTTATCTAGCTGGGTTAACGTACTCAAAGGGGTTCTTAAAGGTTTGGCTTCACCCATTCTAAAATGCTTACATAACTCTATAATATGCTTCACTTAATTATTTAATATTCCTTCCTCCATTTTTTTTGTTTAATGTCTAGTGAAGAAGTTTTACTCACCCATCATGCTCATCTCAAACTCCCTACTCATACCCTTTTGAACTTCATTGCACAAACACTTATTATTAACACTAAAAATAAACAAGGTTGTATCATCCTTTTCTTTAATAAAATCATTATTAAAATAAAAGCACCACACCATACCCCAACTGCCTATTTCAAGCCATACAAAGCCTTAGAAAGGTTAAAAATGTGACCAGATGCATCATTAATTTGAAAAACACTAAGTTGTCTAACATAAATTTCTTCTTGATTGAAACCATCTAGAAATATACTTTTGACATCAATTTGAAATAGATTGAAACCTATGTATGATACAAATGTAACTAATGGCCTAATAGCTTCTATCCTAACTACAAGTGCAGAAGTTTTTTCAAAATCTAATCCTTCTTCTTTGTTATAATCCTTAACCACTAATCAAGCCTTATTCCTTTTTATAGTACCTTGCTCATCTAACTTATTCTTTTAAACCCATTTTTTACTTATAATTTAGGGATCTTTAGGCCTAAGTATCACCTTATTCCTCTCTTACTCATTCATAGCTAAAATATAAGGGTCATCACTAAGTGCCTCTTCAATAATCTTAGGCTCAATTTGAAATATGAATGCCAAATTAGAAATATTTATAAAAGAAGATCTAGTAGTTACCCCTTTCTGCACATCATTTAGAATTTACTTTAAAGGATGATCCTTCTTGTATTTCCAATCTTAGGGGAACTCCTTAGCCTTCTTGATTTCCTTAATTGGTTCAACAATTTATCTACTTAGCTCTTATAAGATGACTCAATGATCTTCCTTTGCTCCTTTAATGGTTAATTTCTTATTGTTTTTAGACTAACCTACATTAACATATTTAATCCTTCTCTTACTTTTAAAAGCGTTAGTCTCATCACATACAATATGCATGGATTCTTCATTGATATGATTTCTCATATTAAACACTCATTAAGTACATCATGCATGGATTCTTCAATGACAATATTTCTCCTATTAAATACTTTACATTCCTGCCTAGTTATAGAATAACCTATAAAGATGCCTTCATCTATTCTTGAATCAAGCATATTTAGGTTATCCTTAATGTTCATGTTATAACATTTACATCCAATCACCTTAAAGTAGTTGACCTTGGGCCTTTTTTAATGCCAAATCACATAAGGTATTCTCCATTATAGCCCTAATGTGTACCCTATATGGCTATATGACAGGTATGTGTAACAACTTCAATCCCAAAACAATTAATCTTGTCATGCATATCAATCATTTTTCTAGCCTATTAGGCCTATATGGCATTTAAGATGAGGTGGCGAATTAGGAGATTAACAATTTTTCGAAGATGCATAAGAAAATTTGATAAAAATATGGAAGCTTAAACAATGCTCTTAAATTTAACCCCAAAAAAAAAAAGGAATTGCAAATAAAATAAAAGAGTATAGAGAAGAGATACTAATGTGTACCCTATATGGCTATATGACATGTAAGTGCAAGAGCTTCAATCCCAAAATAATTAAGCATGTCAAATATATCAATCATGGTTCTAGCCTTTTAGGCTTGTATGGCACCTAAGAGGGGAGGGAGTAAATTAGGTGATTAAAAATTCTTCGAAGATGCACAAAAAAATTTGATAAAAATGAGGAAGCTTAAACAATGCTATTAAATTTAACGAACGAAATAAAAGAATTAAGGATAACATAAAAGAGTATAGAGAAGAGATACACCACAGATTTATACTATTGAACCAAGGATGAATCTACCTTATTTTAGTAATGACAAAAGAACTTTTACTACTAATATATGTGTTTCTAAGTGTGCTTGATAGATAGGTTGAACAAGATTCAAGTTGACCAATTAAGAAGTCTTGAAGAAGAAAACGAAGAATCATATGAAGACTCAAGTTTGAATAAGAAGTTTAGAATAAGCTTATATCAATTTAATGTAAAAATTACTTAGTTTTATTTTGGTGTGCTCAAGAGGCTCATATCTAACCATTCATGCATACATACTTTAGAATATGAATATAGGTGCGTAATCAAGAGGTTTTATGTGTTTCAATGTGATTAAATGTGAATAACCCTCTTGATGCTTGTTTCAATTAATTAGGAA
>JAOXYD010167927.1:0-10118 GCA_028565735.1 Pinacopodium congolense | reverse complement strand
GCACCCTCTCATGGTGCCGTTAATGGATAGCAACAAGAGGTGTTCTTTGATATTTTTGCTCCAATCTTCATCATTAAGCCCCATTCTACAAATCAAACAATATAAGGCATCAATTAAACAGTTAAACACTGAATTAGGGGTCATAATTCAACAAATTAACCATAAAAATCATATCAATTTGACCCCTATCATGTGAATTTAACAAAACTTTGAAATTTGGATTTTAAACCAATTTAGAAGCATACCAAGACATATAAATTAAGAAATAAAAAGCAAAATGTCTTAGTTTATGACAAATTTAGCAAAACTTTGAAACTCAGGTTTTAAACCAATTAATAATCGTACTAAATTTGACTCAAGCCTATGAAAACACACATAGACAAACTCAAAAAACTCCAATCAAGTTATAAAATAATAATTTGACATTCTTAATTAATTCCTAATATGCAAATGCTATAATAAAATTTAACTAAATTCTGAAACTTTGACCAAAGTTCTAAATGCAACTATTTATACAAATATGACATGCAAAAGTGAGCCCTTTTCAACCATTGATTAACATTAAGATAAATTACATACTAAAACACATTCCTAAGCCTAATCAAACTTATTCATCTTATATTGATCTTACTTCTAACATTTTCATACTTACTCTATCATTATGCTCTTTATGAATGCTCTTCTACCTTAGGCTTCAACACATGTCATTACACTTTGTGCATCAATCTAACTTTCTAGCATATCAAAACTAACACATTTGTAATAAAAATGTTTTGTCATTATCAAAACATATTATTGGAACCTCCTTTAGTTCAACAAATTCCTATAATAACACCTACAACATGGGATGGAGACAACATTTGAATTTTTCATAAAACAATCAAACTAATGCAAGATAGCCTCCTCATAACTATCATCGACAAAAAGAGAATAAATTGAGCCTATAACAGTTGATTAAATTTGTTTCTACATTTCAGGACTGTTTCCAAAGTCTAGAGACTTCTTAGAGGAATCAGGAGGCTCTAAATTACAACTTGGAGAACTAGATTGGACAACATGTTAACTTGATAACTAAGAGACCTCAAGGAAGCCTACTAAGTGACATCGAGGTGAATCTAAGAGAGCATGTCAAAGTAGTGATATTAAGAAGTGGCAAGAAAACCCTTCCGTTTACCCCTCACGTAAGATCATATGAATGTTCAATTTGATAAATTTTTTAAACTCCTTAAACTGTTGCATATTAACTTACAATTTGTTAAATTTTCATTATTGACACCCAGATATACAAAATTCTTAAAGGACATCCTAACAAGTAAGAGAAACTTAGAAGAGTTATTGAATGTGACTAAGTGAGAAATGCTCTGTCATTTTGCAAAACAACCTACCGAAGAAGATAAGGGACCCAAGGAGTTTTACAACATCTTACTTAATTAGTAGGTTGAATATTAACAGGACCTTAGCTTATTTAGGTGCTAGTATTAACCTCATGCCCTTTAATTTCTTTAAAAGGTTAGGTTTGGGGGAACTGAAGACTATGTGCGTGAGTGTATAGTTAACTGACATGTCTATTAAGTATTTTAAAGGCATTATAAAAGACGTGTTAGTTAATATTTATAAATTCATCTTTCCCGTAGATTTTATGATTTTAGACATGGATAAGAACAAAAATGTGCATCTAATATTAGGATGACCCTTCCTAGCAATAGCTAAGGCCATAATAGTGAAGCATAAGGGGAAGTTAATCTTAAAGGTAGAGGGTGAAGAGGTCATGTTCAAGATTTCTGATTCCATGAAATATTCTCTTATTAATGATGATACTTATTGATTTATGGATTTGTGGATGGTTTTTTTTTTCTTTCTCTATGTAGGACATTATAACCCAAGATCTATCACAAGCATGTTAAAGCAAGGAAAGGAAAGTGAACAAGGGAGCTTTACACTGGATGTCAAAGAAGAGTGGCTCAAAGTGAGTGTTGTACTGTGTAAGACCAAAAATTTGAGGAAATTGATAAAAGCATCAATAAGAGGTTTAACCATGTATACAAGATCCACTTGCTTTGGAATTTAAAAAACTTCTTGAATATTTAGAGTACACTTTATTAAGTGAGGGCTCTAAAGCCCTTGTTATTATAATTGCTAACTTGAACATGGAATACAAGGATAAGTTGTTGAAAATTCTAGGAGTCCATAAGAGAGTGGAAGGTTTCTAACATAAGAGGCATCAACCCTCCTTTTACATGTGCAATATTCTAATGGCAAGCCCTGTGCATAGCCACAATTGCGTCTCAATCCAACCATAAAGGAAATCATAAAAGCAAAGGTAATTAAACTCCTAGATGTAGGAGTTATTTACCCTATTTCTAGTAATTCATAAGCAAGTCCTATGCAAAGTTGTACCAAAGATGGGAGGCATGAAGGTGGTGCTAAACAAGAAGAACGAGCTCATATCTATGAGGATTTTCACCTAACGGACAATGTGCATCAAATATAGGAGATTGAACTACACATTTAGAAAATATCACTTTCCATCACCTTAATTGATTAAATGATGGAAAGGCTTTTAGGACACATGTACTATTGTTTTTTAGATGGGATGTTAGGCTACTTTCAAATCCCCATTACGCTAAAGATTAAGAGAATATGGTGTTCACATGCCTATATGGTACATTTACATATCAAAGGATGACTTTAGACTCTACAACTCACATGTTACCTTCTAGAGCTGTATGATAGCCATATTCGATAATATGTTGGAAGATATTATTTAAGCATTTATGGAAAATTTCCCCATTGCATTGAATATCAAGAGAAGATGGTGTTCACATACCTATATGGTACATTTGCCTTCAAAGGATGACTTTTAGACTCTACAATTCACATGTTATATGTATGATGGCCATATTTGATAATATGGTGAAAGATATTATTTAAGGATTTATGGACAATTTTTCTATTTTTGGTGATCATTTTATGCATGCCTGCATAATTTAGAAAAAAAAAGTGTTAAAAAGGTTTTAAAAACTAATTTAGTTCTAAATTAAGAAAAGTGTCACTCTATGGTATAAGAGGGTATAGTCTTAGGTCATAAAATTTCTTTCAAAAGGATACAAGTGGATAGGACAAAAATTAAAGAAATTGAAAAATTACATTCACCCTTATCTATTAAGGCAATTAAAAGCTTTCTTGATCATGCTATTTTTTATTGTAAGGATTTTTCAAAGATTGTTAGCCCTTTAACAAAACTTCTTGAATAAGATGCACTTTTTCATTTTTTATGATAAGTGGTTAAATGTTTTTAATATTTTGAAAGCGAAATTGATTAATGCCATAATCATGGTAGCCTCAAATGGGAATTTAGCTTTTCAAATAATGTGTGATACAAATGACTTTGTATTAGGTGTTGTTCTTAGTCTAAGAAAAGATAGGTACTTTTAGTCGATTTAATATGCTAGCAAGACCTTGATTTATGCAAAGGAGAATTACATAATCATAAAAAAGGAGTTGTTATAAGTAATATATGCTGGTGAAAAGTTTAGGTCCTATCTTATCTTGTATAAATTTGTTATTTATGTTGATCACTCAAAATTATAATATTTAATAAGTAAGACTCATGCTAAGCTAAGGTTTGTGAGACAGATTATATTGTAACAAGATTTTGGCATAGAGATAAAAGGAAAGAAGTGGTCCAAGAACGTAGTAGCAGACCATCTATCTCATCTTGAGAACTCACATTCAATTGATGCAACAGAGGAAGAGATTAATGACTCCATTCCCAAAAAGCAATTACATGCATTGGATGCAAGAGTAAGTGAAATTCCTTGATCATCTAACATTGCTAATTATTTATTAATTGGATTCATGCCTAAAGGTTTATCATATTTGCAAAAGAATAAATTCTTTTCCAATATTTGATATTACTTTTGGGAGGACCCCTTCTTGTTTAAGATTTGTGCAGACCATAATATAAGAATGTGTATTTTTCATTGGGAAGTCAAAGCCATTTGGAGCATTGCCATTCTAGCCCTATAAGAGGACACTTTAGAGCCAATAAAACTATGCAAAAGGTACTTGATCTAGATTCCACTAACCCTCTATCTTCTAATACACCAACAGTTGTGTTCTATATTGTGATGAATGCCAACGTGTAGATAATATTTCTAGACATGATGAAATTCCTCAAACAACATTTGTTGTATGTGAAGTCTTTGATATTTGGGGTATAGATTTTTTTAGACCTTTTTTGAATTCTTATGGTAATAAGTATATCTTAGTAGTAGTAGATTATGTGTTGAAATGGACTAAAGTGCAAGCTTTACCTATAAATGATGCTAAGGTAGTAGTCATGTTTTTAAAGAAATTATTTTCACAATTTGGTACACCCCAAAACCTTAGTAACTAATAGGAGAACTCACTTCTACAATTAACTACACCTTACCATCCTTGGATTAGAGGCCAAAGGGAGATAACTAATAAGGAACTCCAATTAATTTTGGAGAAGACAGTAGAGCATTCTAAGTAGGGTTTCTCTAACAAGCTAGATGATGTTCTCTAGGGTTATAGAACAACCTTTAAAACTTCAATAGGTATATTATGAAGTTATCGTAGGCCACCAAAAATTAACCTAACTTTAACCTTATAATAATGAAGTAAGGTGAGTCAAGGTCATCCCATAAAGAGCTACTTAGCTTTCACTATTTCTAATGTTAGAAAAATAATTAAAAATAAAACTCATCAAATAAAGAAAATTAAAATAAGAACCTAGAATCTCAAGAAATAGATAACTATAATGAAAAATAGGTTAGAACATATTCTCAAGACTTAAGAAAGACATCTGATCATCTAAAGCATCTAAATTATATCTTAACTAAAATATCAACCTTTTGACATAAACTAACTCTTGTATATAAAAATTCCCACAATTATAGGTAAACCAAACAAGCTGTAAAAGTAAACTTAACTAAAACAATAATTTAAAACGAACTTTCTAATATTGACAAGTAAACATCTCTGAAAGGTGGCATGAGAATTACACAAGCCAAATGGCATGTGACTGTAGGTAAATATTCAATATTGACATGTAAACATCATCTTTTCTTAGTCTTATAGAGCTACAGTGACCTGTATTTAACATAAATAGCCCTCAACAAAACAATATTAAGCATGACTAATAAGAAACTTGAGGATTTTATCAACAAATAGTAAGGGAGAATGGTCCTTCTAACATATAGAATTCAGCTTTTAATAATCTAGGAAAAGTCTCCATCCATTCTAAGCTCGAATAGGCACCAACTCTCCTTTTTTAGTCTCTACCACAATGATCCATGACTTCTTAGGAATTACTTAAAATGGACAAATCTATTTATTGTTTGAGATATGATAGATAACACCCACATCTAAAAGTTTAAATGCCTCCTTTTCACTGTCTCCATCATTGGTGGATTTAGTTGCTTTCTTGGTTACCTTACAGGTGTAGCATGCTCCTCTAAAAAGAGTTTATGCATATACAAGGAGTGGCTAATCCTTTTTATGTCTATCGCAGCCACCCTAATGTTGTCTTGTACCCTTGAAGTACTCAAACAAGCTTATCTTCCTACTTTAGATAAAGATTACTTGCTATTATAATGGATAAGGTGCTATTTTATCTAAAATATTTGTATTTAAGATGATCAGGTAGTGATTTTAATTCTCCTTCAAGGGCCTACACAATAGAAGGTAACAACCTGTTAGTAACAATAGGAAATTCCAAGAATTAAGGAAGAAATGACTTCCTCTATCTCCTCTCCTAACTGGAATTTGTTCTTAAAATTAGTGTATACTTCTTTCTCTTTTAGATTTTGTCAAAGCTACTTCTAATGAATCATCAAAAAAAGAAAATAAAAATGTTCTGTTAAGGAGTAAATAATATCTATTCTTGAAATCGACTCACCTCCCCATCAAAATCCATGATTAACACTCTGTTATAGACATCAATTTTTTTGCAAGATGTCATTAGGAATAACCTTCCCAGTAAATTAGGCAATGGGTTAGGAGATTCCTTATCCCAAATATTTAAAACGTAAAAATCTATAAGAATGATTAGTTAATTAATCAAAACAAAACGTAAAAAGTTCAATTACCTAAACCAAAACATCCTCAACTAGCCCTTAAAGGAAAATATTAGAATGATTAGTTAATTAATAACATAAGTTTCTTTTAATAGACCTAAATTAAGAGTTTTAAAAATAGAAAGCGGAATTATGTTAATAGAAACTCCTAAGACCAACATATACCTTTCATACCCTTGTAACCTATTCTGCATGGGATAGTGAAAATACTAGGATCCTTGCATTTAGGTAGAATCTTCCTCTGTAGGGCACCAAGCACGTTCTTTGTCATGCTAACCTTTTCATTTCCCTTTAATTTCTACTTGTTTGTTCAAAAATCCTTTAAAATTTTTTCATAAAGTAGAACTTTTTTTTATAGCTTCAAATAGAGGTATGTTCACTTTTACGTTACAAAAAAATATATAGCACCTCTTTTTCTTTCTCCTATTACTTGTTCTTTGCTAACTTGCTAAGAAGGTAATAAAAACTTACTTAGTAATAATAGAGGGTGTATCACTTACCTTTGCAGGTTTTTCATCCTCCATCTTTTCTAGAATTATTTCATTCTCCTCATCATGTTTCATTTTCTCTTCCTTCTTCTTCTTCTTAGGAATTTCTAATTAGTTGCCACTCTGCAATGAAATAGCACATACATTCTCCTTGGGATTTCTCTTTGTTTAGATAGGTAGCTTGGTAAACTCTTAAGCTTCTAACTTTTCTAAAGAATGTATTACTTTGCTCACTTGATTTTCCAAGTTCTTTAAGCCACTCCTCGTTTCTTATTGGAATTGAGGAGCGCTCGCATCCAAATATTTTACCTTCTCCTCCAATAACATTCCATTGGCTTGTGGTGGTGGTGGCAGTGGTTAAGCAAAAGTCTAGCTTGAAACTACATATGAACTTGGTAGAATCTTGGTGGAGAGTTAAACTTTGGTTATTTATGGGTTATAGAGGTCTGAAATTTGAACCACTTCCTTGTTGGTTGTTCCTATATATAAAATTAAGATGATCCTTCCAACCTGAATTATAAGAGGAAAGATAAGGATCATAGTTACTTTGTTGTCCCTAGGATCCTCTAATTACATGGACTTTTGGTTCATCTTATAATGTGGGGCACATGTTGTAAGATGATCTGAAAATAATAAAATTCCATAAACCTTAACTTGTCCTTTACCTATTACCACTTGCTCTACTAAGGACGTGAGATTTGCTAACTATTACTTCAACCTTAAGATAGTAACTTCCTTAAACTGCTATGAAAAAGATGATACAATATTGTGAATCATAATCCATGGTTGCTATCAAGTTCTTTACATCACCTGATGTCTTATCTACTAATTCCCTATCATTTGTTACATCTATCATATTTCTATCTATAAGTATTAAACCTTTGTAAAAATATTGTAGCAATAACTACTCACTGATCGAGTGATAAAGCTAACTATTATAGAAAATTTTAAAGAATTCCTATTATTCATGTAGAAACTCTTTTGCTTATTGTTTAAAACCACAAATTTCTTTCCTGGTGTTTGTTACTCGTGATGTTGGAAAGTACTTCCCTAAAAATACTTGCCACATCTAATCCCTTATAGTGACAGATTCAACTGGTAAATCAATAACCATTCGTTAATAGCATCAGCCAAGGAAAAAGTAAAAGCCTTTAACTTTAGTTAGTAAATCATGACACCAACAAGCGTCATCCTCGAACATGGTATATGAAACTCCTTTAAGAACTTCTTTTAATATATGATGTAGCCTAAACTTAAAGAGCTATTACCTTGAAAAATTGTAAAAGTAAGCAATGCATGAATCAGTCCAGACTTTATTTCAAATTCAAATTCATCATCTAGATAATTAATGCAAAGCAAATCAAGATTAGAAGTAGGAGCAGTAAGCTCCTTTAGAATGTGTTGTTGTTAAGCCATTGCTCTTGCAATTTCGTTTATAGATTTCTCAAAACTCTCCTTAACCTCCTCTTTTAGTGATGATAAGATTTCACTTCTAAGTAGAGGAATGTGTCAATAAGGGACCATGGGAAAAAGTGAAAATGAATTCAATGGAGAAAGAAGAAGATCACTATTTTTTATAGCACATGTTTATAATCTTTGATGCTTGTAAAAGTTGTGAGACATACAAAGATAGAAATCAAGGTGATAAAGCTTAATAAATAAAATTAGCAACAATATTAATAATAATAAAACGCTAATATCAGCTCCCTAACAATGGCTTTAAAAATTTAGTGAAGCAGTTGTAGGCCACCAAAAATTAACCTAACTTTAATTTTCTAGTAATATAATAAGGTGAGTCAAGGTCAGTCTCATAGAGAATTGTTTAGCGTTTACTATTTCTACTATTAAACAATATCCCTAGTTTGACTAAATTTATGTAAATTAAAAATATAACTAATGAAATAAAGGCAAAGAAAATATGAACTCAAAATCTTAAGAAATAAATATCTATAATGAAAAATGGATTAGAACATATTCCCGGGACTTAGGAAAGCCAATTAATCATCAAAATCGTGTAAATTATGTCCTATCTAAAATGTTAACCTTTAGACACAAACCAACTCTTGTATCCTAAAATTCTATCAAATATAGTTAAATCTAACATGTTTTGAAAGTACCCCCTAACAACATAATAATATAGAGCAAGATCTCTAGATTTAATTGTTTAGTAGCATTAAGTAAAGGGAATGCTTAACTCAATTCATAATCACACAAGCTTAAATCATTCACCTCAAAGAACAAAACTCTCAATTAATTGATTAAGTTTAAACTTACAAATTCAATCAATCTATTGTTACTCTTGAAATTAACAAGTGAAAATTATGGATCATAATCCAATACTACTCATTCAAATTAAAAATTATAAATATGGTGATTACTCCTATAATATAACTCATAATTCTTGACATTCAATTATATTTTTGATTCAGTCTTAGCATAGAACACAATAACCATTAAACCCAATTCTCATCTTACAATTGCAATTCTCTTATCCCTTCAATATCCTTCAACTTAGAGGAAATTGATTTGATATATTAAAATTAATGAAAAATAAATAATACCAAAAAATTCAGGATTAATGATCAAGCTAAAAATAAGGAAAATTAAAAGGTTAAAAAATTAAATTATCTAAATTTAAAGGTTCGAACAAGAGTATAGCAATCAAATGTTATGGAATAATGCATCAATTAATGAAAGAAACCAATAAAGATCAATGATGTAAAGTTAAATTATGTATGTTTCTTCCTTCGAAATTCCACTTCTCTAAATCCTATCTTCAACAATAGTTAAAAGGAATGAAAATAAAAACCTAAGACACAATTCAAAGAACTTCGGTGGCTACTAAAAGAAAAAAAAACGCCATCTAAGCCTATTTTCCTTGCTTAAATACTCTTCCATTAGGTTCTAATTTTTCATGAGATAAATGAACTCAGTTACCCTTGAAATCCATGTTGAAACATCATTTAGGAGATATTAATGATGTTTACTATCAAACATCAATGGTGTAAATGATAGATAATCATTATAGATATTTGGATTCTAGATATTCACAGTGGTTTTTGTGAGAACAATGACATCATTAATCAACACGATTAAAGGACGTAGATCTGTCTCATGATTGCGAGGAAAGTTGTAATTTTGTCCAAATAATTTCATAATCTGAGTCATAACTGTGACATTTTCATTGATATTTGGGCTTTAAAAAATCTTCCAATTATAACTTTGACCCTCTTCTTGTCCATCCTTGACTTGTTTCACCTAAAATTTGACTCCCTAGGTCTAGAGATACATTTTAGCTCATGATATTAATAAATTTTGTGATTTGGCATCAGAATAGGATAGAAACTATGTTAAATCCTATCTTAATATCCTTTAAAGTACAACCTTATCAGTATGTTCCCATTTAATTTAATATATACAAAATCATGTCATTTACTTGTAGAGCTAGAGCATAATGCCTATTGGGTAGTCAAGTCTTTAAATATGGACTTTACGCTTAGTGGTGAGAAGCATAAATTCCAACTAG
>JAOXYD010167916.1:0-10118 GCA_028565735.1 Pinacopodium congolense | reverse complement strand
TTTTTACTAGCTTGTGTAGCTGCTATATATTCTGCCTCTGTAGTTGACATAGCCACAACTGACTGTAATTTTAAAACCCAGCTCACAATTCCTCCAGCTAATGTAAACACATATCCTGTAGTAGATTTACTTTTGTCAAGATCACTTGCATAATCAGCCTCAACATATCCTCTAACAATAAAATTTGATCCTCCATAACATAATAAAACATCTGAGATTATTTTGATATATTTGAGGATCCTTTTAACTGTATTCCAATGCTCTCGACCAAGATTTGTCATGTATCGACTAATCACTCCCACTGCATGTGCAATGTCTAGTCTTTTACAAATCATAGCGAACATTAAGCTCCTCATTGTTCATGCATATGGTACTTGAGACATCTCTATCTTCTCTTCTTCACTAATAGGATTCATACTTGAGGATAACTTGAAATTAATAAGAAGAGGGGTAGAAATTCACTTACAATCTTACATGTTAAATCGCCGTAAGACCTTCTTCAAACAATTCTTCTGAAAAAGCCAAATCTTCCTATTCTTTCTGTTTCGATGAAGTTGCATCCCTAGAATATTATTTTCTGGTCCCAAGTCCTTCATTTTGAGTTCCTTAGTCAACTGTGCCTTCAATTCTTTAATACGATCATTTTTGGGCCTATAACCAACATGTCATCTACGTATAATAGCAAGACTATAAAATCATCTTTATCAAACCTCTTGAAATATGCACAAGGGTCCGCATTCAGTCTGCTATAACCAAGGTTCATGATGAAGGAATTAAATCTCTTATGCCAACACCTCGGCGCCTGCTTTAGACTATAAAGAGATTTGTTCAACCTGCAAATCAAGTTGTCTTTCCATTTTTCTTCAAATCCTTCTGGTTGGAGCATATAAATTTCTTCTTCAAGATCTCCATGAAGAAATGCAGTTTTTACGTTTAATTGCTCAAGTTGCAAGTCAAATGTAGCACACATTGCTAGGATTACTTGAATTATAATAAGTCAAACTACAGGTGAAAATATTTCTTTGAAGTCAATACTTTCTTTCTGAGTATAACCTTTTACCACCAATCTTGCATGATATCATTCCACTTGATCATCTCCACTCCACTTGATTTTATAAACCCATTTATTACCAATGGGCTTTCTTAATTGTAGTAGTGACACCAATTCCCATGTCTTATTCTTATGTTGAGCTTCAATTTCTTCCTGCATTACTGCCATCCATTGAGATACATTTAAACTATTTCATTGTTTCTTAAAGAGATGATGACTCTCTATCCTCAGTTAAAAAATAGTATATAATATTGCTCTCTATAATATAATCTGAGTGCTAGCTCAGTGCTCTTCTTGTGCAAGTTGATCTTTGAGTGTCTGAAACATCATATTCGATTGGTTCTTGCTACTTGTGCTCTGGTGCAGTTTCAGAAGAATCATTTTGATCAAATTCCCTTTCCACCTATACTATTGTTGTCTCTGGATTCTTTTTTGAAGTGTCAACAATTTCTCCTTACTCTTGATTCTTATCTTCCATGAAAATAGCATCTCTACTAATAACAATCTTATAGGCAGTGAGATCCCACAGATGATACCTCTTTACTCCTTCAGCATACCCCAAAAAATGCAACTTCTAGATTTTGGATCAAACTTTGTAGTTTCTTGAGTATTGAACATCACTTAAGCAGGACTTCCAAATATATAGAGGTTTGAGTAATCCACTGGTCTACCAGTCCACATCTCCATCGGCATCTTCAACTCAATTGTAGTTGATGGAGCTCGATTCACCACATAACAAACGGTATTGACTGCTTCTGCCCAGAATTTTTTGTCTAAGCTTGCAGTTCTTATCATCGCTCTTGTTCTTTCCAACAGAGTTCTATTTATCCGCTCTATCACTCCATTTTGTTGAGGAGTGTGTGCCGTTATGAATTGCCTTTTGATACCTTCTTACTTACAAAATTCATCAAACTCTTTACCAGTATATTCTCCTCCATTATCTGACCATAAACATTTGTTATTCTTGTTAAATTCAAGTTCCACTCGTGCTTTGTAAATTTTGAAGATTGGAAACACATCCGCTTTTCTCTTGATAGGAAACAATCAACATCTCCTTGAATAATCATCAATAAATGATAAAAAGAAAATTTATCCTCCCAAGTACATCACTGATGCTTGTCACACATCAGAGTGAATTAATTCTAAAATTTCCTTATAAACTTTGATGTGTTGAATTTCAATCGATGCTGCTTGCTTACAATGCAATGCTCACAAATGGTTAGTGATACTTTTGTGAGACCTGGAAGTAGATTCTTCTCTGCAAGTATCTTTATTCCTTGCTCTAACATATGTCCAAGTTTTTTATGCCACGTCATTGCAGATTTGTCATATGGACTAGTCACTGTAACGGATGCCTCTCCTTCTTGCAAAGTTGCTTCCTTCAGTATGTATAGATTTGCAACTATCTTCTCTGCTTTCATAAATACAAAAGCTCCTTTAATCACTTTGATAATCTTGTTCTAAATTTGAAATCTAAACCTGAGATCATCCAGCTGTCCTATAGACAATAAATTCTTCTTCAAGCCTTCCACATGTCACTTTTTTATCAACAGTCTAAATTGTACAATCATACATCTTTAATTTAATGGCACCAATTCTGATGATCTTTAGAGCTTGATCATTACGGCTGTACACAGATCCTTCAGAGACAAATTCATATTGATGGAACCATTCTCTTTAAGAGGTCATATGAAAAGTAGTTGCTGAATTGAGAAGCCATACATCAATAAATCTTCTCTTTACTCTAATAGTCGTTGCCACTTTATAAACCATTGTACTTTCATCATCTGAAGTGCTTATAGTATTCCTTGAGGTACAGAATCTTTCTTCTTTAAATTTCAACAATCCTTCTTCAGGTGCCTTTTCTTACCACAATTGTAGCACTTGAAATTCTTCTTACTCATGAATTTTGATCTATTGTGATTATGGCTCCCACTTGGGCCACATTCCATTGATCTCCCTCTCGTTATCGTCAAGGCCTCCACTTGTTGCAAATTTGCTAACGTTTCTTCCTTATTAGAGTGTCTGTATTGTTTGTTAAATTGATGACTAGTTGATCATATAAATTTGGTAAACTTTAAAGTAGAAGTTCCACATGTTTGTTTATCTCTATTGTATGCCCCAATGATATGAGTTGGAAAAATATAGTATTTAAAGTATTTAAGTGCTCCGTCACTGAAGTGAATTCCACTATGTGTAAGGTGTGTAGTTTCCTCTTCAGAAAAATTTTGTTGTAGAGTGATTTGACCTCGTACAATTTTGTTAATTGATCTTATATTTCCTTCATCGTCTTCTTCTCCTCCATACTAGATAATACTCGATCAGCTAGTGTTATGAGAAGATTAGCTACATCATTTCTTTCCATCTCGTTCCACTTTTCATCTTAACTCTAGCTAGCCTTTCGCTAATGGCTGCCAGACAATTGTCTTTCCTCAAGATTGCCTTTATCTTCAACTTCTATAGTGATATATTACTCCCGTTGAATTTTTCAATTTCGTATTTCGCCGTCATTGCCACTATCACTACTATTGTATGAATAACGCCTTTCACAAGATGAATAATAATCTTACTTATCTTTTGATGTAAAGGATCCACTCTTGGTGGCAAGTACAGAGCATACAATAAGCAGATATACGCACCCAAGGTTGACTCTAATTCCATTTGTTGAGAAAAGTTAAGACTTAGATAGAGCAGGGTCACAGCTTTTACAGAACTGAAAATATTGAAGATAAAATATGCATACAGATTTTACGTGAAAAACTCTTAAATTAGGGTACAAACTACGAACAAGGTAGAAGAATTTCACTATTGAGAAAAGGAGAATTACAAGGAGAAAAATTACACCTACAAAAATACACAGAATATTTTTGTTTCTCTCCTTTTCCCCCCCTCTTCTCTCACCTTACTTCTCTCTCATTTGTATATAGAATAAATTAGCTTCAAGACCTCTTGCCTATTTATAGGGAAGAGTGATTTATTTTTCTAATTTTTTATAGTTTTAATATTTGACTTTAACTTTGGCTTTGGTAGGCACCGAATTCGGTGCCTACCAAGCCATTATTTTTGACAATATGCATCTTCTTGAATATCAATTCGGTGCCTACCAAAGCCATTATTTTTGACAATATGCAGCGTCCTGAATATCCTAGAGCTTCTTAATGTTAAAGCAGATTCCAACCAGAAATTATTGAATTCCTAATTACTGTATATTTAAAGACATATGCGATCCAATACAAATGAGAGAAAGAAAGATGTTCTACAATTTGTTACAGGCATGCTACCCCAATTATTTCATTTCACTTCACCTCCAACTATGAGATCAATGGTGGTAACGGTCGTAGTCATCATTCCTTCTAACGGAATACTGATGGTAGTGATGGACATACTCATCATTCCTTCTAACAGAATACTTTAAGCTATATTCATCGTGCCTGTGTTGGAAGCACATAGGCACTGATTAAATTCCCATGCATACACATAAAAGAAAAGAGAGAAGAGATATTGTACATATATTTATTTTCTATTAGTTGATAATACAACAACATTTTATAGAGTATTTATATTGTTAATATATGATAAAAATAAAATAATTAATTAGATTAATTAAATTTACATCGCAAGTAATAATAATAAAAACATATATTTCATCAATTTTTAACCTTTTTTTCAAGTTTAATTTATAGCACCCCCTCTATAAATTTGAGAATTTTGTGACTCCAAATTTTGTCCTTAATAGTTAAAACTTAAGTGGTTTAGTAAAAATATTAGCAACTTAATCATTAGTTCTCACGTGTTCCAATTCAATTATTTTTTCAGTGACACATTCTCGTATGAAGTAATATCTTGCATCAATTTTTAGCTTTGATAAAAAATACTAGATTATTTGCTAGAACTTGAGTTAACTTATTATCAATCATGATTTTAGTTGCCTTATTTTGTTCCATGTAAAGTTCTTGTACCAATCTTTGCAACCATATAACATGACATGAACAAGTTGTAATTAAAATATATTCAGATTCACTACTTGAAAGCGTGACAACTGACTGTTTCTTTAAACATCGGGATATTACATTGTTTTCCATGAAGAATATAAAACCTATATTGCTTTTTCTATCATTAATATAACTAAGAAAGTCACTATCACAATAACCCATTAACTTAAAGTCCTGTAAAAATGAATAACAAATTCCATAATCAAGTGTGCCTTTAAGATAACGCAAAATTCTCTTTACAGCTCTCATATGTGATGTTGAAGGTTTCTCCGTGATGCAACTCACAAGTCCTACAACAAAGAAGATATTAGGTCTTATATAGGTCAAATATCATAAACTTCCCACGAGACTTTTGAATAATGTAGGACTCACTCTCTACTTGTCTTCATCCAGTTTGGTTAACTTTGTACCACTCTCTAAAAGATTGCTTATAGGCTTACAATTTGACATGTTAAACTTCTTGAGTACCTCATTTATATATCTTTCTTGCTATATGAAAATTGTATGTTTCATTTGGTTTATGTCCATCCCTAAATAATAAGACATTACTCCCATGTCACTCATCTTAAATTCTCTGGCCATAGTCTCTTTGAAATATTGGAACACATTTGGATTCTTACTTGTGAAAATAAGATGATCGACATATATATAAACAAATAAGATATTTCCTTTTCCTTCTTTGATATAACTGGCATATTCATGTATGCACCTTCAAAAACCATTTCATTAGAAATTCTTATCAATTCAACTATTCCAAACTCTTAGTGATCGCTTCAATTCGTATAAATCCTTTTTAAACTTTAATACATTCTTTTCACTTCCTTCAATAACACATCAAGGGTGTGTTCAATATAGACTTCCTTTTCAAGATAGCCATTTAAAAAGGATACCTTCACATCTAGTTGATGGATTTTTTAGGGATGTGGTTAGCAACGGAGATCAATAGATTGATAGTCTCAAACTACAAAAGCAAAAACCTCCTTATAGTCAATGCCTTATCCTTGTTTATATCTTTTAGTAACAAGTCTAGCATTGTATCTACTTCACCTTTGGCATTCTTCTTTCCTTTGTATACCCATTTCACTCTGACGAGTCTATGTCCACTTAGAAGAGAAACGAGTTCCTAAGTGTCATTCTTCTTAATTAAATGAATCCCTTCATTAATTGTCTTAATCCACTTTTCGTCTTTGATTGCTTCTTCAAAATTTAGAGGTTCTACATCTGCTAGGAAACATAGTAAATTGAGATCATCCAACCTTTTAATTTTATTATAGATGTTAGTAAGCTCCGATATCTCCTTGGCTCATCACTTGAGCTCGATGAAGGTGAAGTTCTTAATGATGATTCCTAAGATGGGGCTGATAAAGTCGATGGAGTAGCTTCAACTTTCCCATTTTATGAATTGAAGCCCATGTCCATTTGAATTCTCATCATAAATGATGAAGATAAATTTCTCATTTCTGTCATCAAGTTTAGATTTTTCTTTCTCTACAACATACACATAGGCATTTGATCCAACAACTCGTAAATGGGATACACTCGACTTGCCTCTTGAGGGCTCACATCCTTTAAGCTCCTAGATAGACAATAGCTTGAAAGATAAATAGTACAAGTAACTATTTTAGCCCAAAAGTCTTTGGGCATATTTTTACTTTTCAACATAGCCCTTATCATATTCAAGATTGTGTAATTCTTTCTTCCAAAAATGCCATTTTATTTTGGTGAACCTAGAATTGTTAAAAAAATGACGAATTTCATACAACTCACAAAAAGCTCTAAACTCATTAGATGTAAAGTCGCCTCTTCTATCTTTTCTTAAAGCTTTTATCTTATAGTCACTTTCTTTTTTAACAGTTGTCTTAAATCTTTTAAAGGAATCAAAAGCCTCATATTTATTTCTTAAGAAAAAAAAACCCAAGTCTTTTTGTTGTAATCATTAATGAATAATATAAAATAAGATTTGTTACCTAAAGATGAAGGATTAATAAGTCCAGATGATTTTGTATGAATTAGTTGATGCGACTTAGTAGCTCTTGAAATAGATTTCTTTGGAAAGCTCTTTCTTAGAATCTTTCCAAGTAGACAAGCTTCACGAAGTTGATTAGGTTAATCAATCATTGGAATTCTCTTCACCATTTTCTTTCCTCCTAAGGCTTTCAAACTCTCAAAATTCAAGTGACCAAACCTCTACACAACTTTCAAACATACTTATTCAATTTTTTGTAAATCTAGCTTGAACAGTTAATTTTTTATCAATTAACCTTTATAGGAAGGGTACTATTATGATCTTGAAGCCAAAGAACACCATTTTCCATGATGATTTTACAATCTCTCTATAAGTTTTCCAATACTCTGAATTTTGTTTCTCAATTTTGGAATGTAATAGACATCACAAACAAGCTAACGACCTCCGTTTCTCATTTCAAGTATAATAGTTCCTTTGCTTTTGATCTCCACTTTTTTATTATCTCTAAAATGTACATTACTAGTTACTTTATTATCAAACTTTGCAAACTAGCTTCCAATACTAGTCATATGATTATTGGCTCCATTATCGAGAAATCATGTACTCTTATCCTTTGTGATTTCTTCCATAAAAGAAAGAAATAAAGTTGGTTCTACTACATCTTCAATGTGCTCCACTACCTTTATTTCTTCTGTAACCCCTTTAGTTTGACATTCCTAAGAGTAATGACTATATTTACCACAAGAATAACATTTCATGTGAGACTTCTGTAACATTTCATGTGAAATTTTAATTTAAAATTTCGTTGGAAATAATATGAAACATTTGTAAAATTGGTTATGTACACTTTTTAAAACTATATTTAGAACTCTATAAGGAATATAAGAAAAAGTAACTCATAAGAAAAATTAAAACGACAAATTTTATTTAAATCAAATTTAAGTCATTAATTTTATATTGAATTGAATTAAATTGAGTTTAAATAAACTTAAATTTAAGATTTAAATCATATTTAAATTAAAATATGTTCTTAACTATTTTATTTAAATTCAATTAGAATTGAGTATAAAAAAAGTTATTTAAGCTATATGAACTAAACCAAGTTATTATCAATTTTAAAAAATTATCAACTTAAAGAAATTATTGCTACATTATTTACATAATAAATATCTTTACGTTACTTTCACATATATGCAATATCATATATATTGAATTTGTAAAAGATAAATATTTTTTGTGATTTATTTGATTTTTTAAATTTTAATTTAAAAATTCCATATTAAAAGGACATAATATTTACAATATATTTTTCTTTAATTATTAAAATTTTTATTTTAATTATTGAAATCTTCCATCAGCTGAGCTTAAAATTATTTAAATCCTTATACTTTGGTAAACTATCTATTAAGTCTCTATAGTTTGGTAAACTATCAAATGGATCTTAAGGTTTCAAATTACTTATATCCGTTAGTCTCTAAATGTGCCATATGGACATATTACATAGACATATCGCTAGTCCATATAATATAAAAGAAACGGAAAATTAACAAATGAAAGTAATTTGAAACTTTTCATATATGTGAGAAATCTATTCTAAGTTAGTTCTCATTCAACATGTTCAATAACTCTCCATTTAACCTATGGTTTATAGTGGCAAGTTCCAGAAATCATCTATTTATATGTTTAATTTTAAATAAAAATTTGAAAAAATAAAAATATAAAAACTGAAAAAAAAACATACAAATAAAATACAAAAATAAAAAAAACAGCACAGAAATAAAAAATCCACAAAACCAATAAATAACAAAAAAATAAAAACAGAAAATAGAAACGAAAAACTAAATCAAACGGACCCTAATTTTCAGTGTGGCAATATATGAAATAGGTTATGTGGAGATAAATATCTTGTGTTTTTCTTTATCCTTTGCTTCTCTTCCTTGCCTATAACTCTTTTTTAATCTATCATATATTTAAAAAGTGAACAAGGAAAATAAGGAAGAAATTGAAATGCTTATTGATTTAAATATATTGATTTAGTGCTCTATAAAGAGATTCCATAGAGTAAGATTAAAAACTTCAATATTATCTCATCTATTACAATGGCTTTAACTACTCATTTATAGTAATCCAGAGAATTTATTTAGTTATAGTAATAATGCATAACAATCTACTTTCAATTCATGTATGAAGTGATATGTATACATAAATAAAGCAAACCACAAATGTATGTTAAAATATTAGGAATATTCTCATTGTATCTGTGATTGGAGTGAACAATAAGCAAGTATAAGAATGATTACTACACTACTATATTTTGCTGTATCAATGACTTCGAGTCATCTAATAATTTCCCAATAAAAAATAAGATCAGTTGTTGGTCTTGCACTAGTTGATCAATGATAACATTCAATTTTTTGCTTGATGCCCAGCATTTTCTCATTTGGATCACATTAAATAAAGTATGTTGTCTTGTTACACTTACCTCGAATATACATTACCTAAACAAGTTTGCAATGAAAATAAAGTGACCATACTGAAGTCAGATTAAAATTTTTTAGGGATAGGAATTATACAACTTTTAACACATCAAACCAGTGTTTAAGTAATCAATCAAGAAAAGAAGTGTGAATCTTTCCAAAGCAGTAAAATAGAATAATGCAATAAGTTTGATCATAATAAAAGGGCACTGAAGTTTTACACTTCACAATTCCGAGAAAAGGCATTTTGTTCTAAAGCGTTGCTGACAATTACTTAGTATCTCAATCCATCCATTTTCAATGAATAAAGGAGAAAGGATTTTTCAATTCATCCACACCGCAAGCAACAATATTTCTGCAAACACTAACCTAACAATTGTCAAAAATAGTAGGCAATGCCTACCACGCCTAATAAAACAAACATATATAAAAAACAATAAAAAGAAAGAGTCTGGCCAGCCATTAGCCATTCCTAATTGTAAATAGGGGCAGGAGTGGCATGAAGAGGAGCAGCAATGTAAAGGCAGAGGGAAGAGAGAGAAAAAAATTTATGAGTATAGTTTTTCTCTTCTGTAAAGAAATTGCAATTTTCAAAATTTTTTAAATAGTGAATTTTTTTAATTTTTATACGT
>JAOXYD010167905.1:0-10119 GCA_028565735.1 Pinacopodium congolense | reverse complement strand
GACATTATAAAAATCAAAGAGAAAAAAGGTTAAAAATTGTCAACCTTCAATCTGCCATCTCCAATTGTTATTCCCATTAATTAACACCACAATTTGACTTGTCTTGATGCTAAAAGCGAAAGTCCCAAGGTTTTATCACCAAAAAAAAAAACATTGGGATTGATGCCAATCAATTAAAATTCAATTAGGGTTTCGATAGTGTTTTTCATCAATTTTTCTAAATTTGGTAATAATCTAAACTTTTTATAGTTATGAAAATTGGTTTTACTCATCAAGAGCTTTCAATCAGTATATAAATTGTTGGATTTTGAAACCAAAAAAATTTTCAATCATTGAAAGAATATTCAAATTTTTCCGTTGGACTGGTAATGCGGAAGGTGCTTAGAAGGCTAAAGTTAAATTGGATAAACTTTGTTTTTCAAGATAAGAAGAAGGGCTAGGAATCCTATCTTTGAAATTTAGCAATAAAATCAATATAGCCAAAAGGATATGGAGATTATTAGTTAAAAAGCAATTCCTTTAGGTCAAGTAGGTTAACTCTCCCTACCTAGAATACAAAAACCTATGGGCTACATTTATGAAAAAAAAAATTCATAGACCATGAAAAATGTGTTCATACTAGGAGATCAATTAAGATCACTGAACATAATTAAGATGAGTAATGGGGCAGTTACAAGTTTTAGGTTTGATAATTGGTGTTCGTTAGGCCCTCTAGAACTAAATGAAGAATTTTTTAAGCTGATAACCTGCTTCCCTAATATTGCTAAGGTGAGATATGTTCTAACCGAAAATGGATATGATCTATCTAGTAGTTGGTTAGAAAGACTGGGCGCTTTGAGGCCTGGTTTCATCCCTTATTCAAATACATAAGACAAGGTGTCTTAGTTAGGAATTAATAATAATGGTTTTCCTAATAGAGCATGTAGGGAGCGAATGAGGATGAGAGACTCGGAAGTCTTTTGGCATAAACTGATTTGGTTTAAACAAGGAATGCCTAGGGCAGCTTCCATGCTAGCAGTTAAACACAGAATTTCAACAAAAGATAGATATTTGGGGGTACCAAGAGAACAAACTAACTGCCTACTTTGTAGTTGAAAATAGGATGAATCACCTATTCTTCCATTGTGAATTTATGGAGATTATATAGAAGTATATCTAAAACATGTTTAGATTGAATTACACTAAAGGGGATTGGACTAAGATTATTCGGTGGTTAGTTAATCTTAAATGCAAGTTAAAGTCATAATTCACTTAGTTTCAAATCTCCTTTGGCAATGCTATTTATTTTATTTGGATAGAGAGAAATATAAGAATTTTTAAAGGACCAAGACTTCCTTAGTAGATGGTACTAAATGAAATTATAAAACAGACTAAGGAGCAATTGGGCATATGAAGAAGGGAAGAGACTAAACAATAACCTACTTAATCTTTATAAGACAAGTAGGGGGGATCCTAAAGCAGAGGTGTCATAAACTAGAATTTATCAAGTGCAAAGCTAAATGTGGAAAGTTTTCACAAGGAAATTAAATAATTTCATCGAAAACTCGTAATCTACCCTTAAACAAAATGGGTAACAATTTAATTTATGATAAATATACAAGATCTATTCATGGGATTATTTAAAACAAAACGGAATAAAATAATTTCAAAATGGGGGATAAATTTACCTTAAAGGAAATCTGGCATAAAAGGTAACTTGGTGTAACTGTAACTTGCAATCATCTCAATGAAGTGTTCCTGTTATCCTAAAAAAAGGAAAATCAGTTTATTATAAGAAGTATTAGGTGTGTTATGATAAATATACAAATTCACATAGAAATATTTTGAAAACAAAGTAAAATAAAGGGAAGATTTATCTTGAAGGGTAGTCTGGAGAAATTGGGTCTAACCCTAGACTACAATTGCCTATTTGAAACCCTAAGGAAGCAAATCGAATTAAAACGAGCACTATTAGGAGTGTCTGCTACCTAGGTGAACAGATTGATTATGTGAGAGCACCAAATAAGAAGTAGTAGTACATAGTGACTTACACTGAACTAACATACTACGATAACTATAAAGGGATCTGGAAAAGAGAAGTAGCCTTTGTAATCTCTTGTAATCCATGGAAGAAGTGACATATTAGAGATCAAGCGAGGTTTGGTCTCCTTTACAAATTTGAAGACAAAGGTATAAATTATGGCCAGCTTCTTGAAGCTTCCATTGATGAAATGAATTATGATAATATTTCTTTTTGGATTAGTGAAAGGATCTCACTATATGGCCAGCCATAGACATATTAAACTAAAAAACATAAAGTATTAATAAAGATGTTATAATATTATTAAATAATAATAAAATTATCTTTATTATATAAATTAGGTGAGTTTGTCGATCATGAGAGGCTATGGTTGGCAGGCCACCTAATTTTCCCCCTTAATGAAATGTGTTTGATGAACTAAAGGATAAAAGGTATTCCTTGTGTTTTAAGCTCTAAACTATGTATTGCTTTATTTATTTATTAATTCTTTTGACTTGGATTTTCAAAAAATATTAAGTTTCAAACTTGGTGGTTATAATTAGTTGGACACATGTTGTTATTTATAAAACAATTTTTGTTTTCAAATTTTTAATTACAAATATCAATTGTTTTTACTTAAAAATATAAATTAAAAACAAGAAATAGAACAAAAATTTACAAAAAAAAAAGTGATATCAAACGAACCTTAAATTATTACTCTAATTTGTCTTTGTTTCTTCTTTATCATAATAGATGTTGCCTTTCATTACATTCTCTTAATTAGGCTTTCCAATTTTTTTTATTTTTATCATATTCAATTATTATTCCCAAATTTTATGTCATTATTTAATGACCACTTGAATTAAAATATTTAATACTTGATAAAATGAACGGAGGTAAAACAAAAGTTAACTTTTTACCTCAATGTTTTATTGAACAGCTGATGCCTTTATATAGGCAAACTTACAATCAAAAACAAAAAAAGGAAGCATATAGAATAATGAAGCAAACAGCTTGAAAAAATTACAGAACATTAGGCTGGAAGAGAAGACTAGGCCTGATCTATTTAATTAATGTCTAAACAAGGGTGTAGGCTCAAAGAGGCAGGAGTGGTTAGGCCTTATTCCATCAGGCTCGTTCCCAAACTGCTTAATGATTTATAAATCTATCACTTGAGCCTTGACCCAAAAGCTTAGGTGAGCCCAACTATAAAACTGAAGCAATGATAAATCTATGCATGTGGTTTCATAGATAACCCCATTTGTAGAGAAGAAGTTAGTCATTAAAAATTCTACACCTTGGTAGCTTGGAATATGTTTTTTTTTTTTGCAAACTGTCTGTCTCCGGAGATAAAGAAATTTCTAATTAACTCCCTGGTTTCTGATTTGTGCTTCATTAAGTGTACCCAGGTCATACGACTATGGTCATCAACTATGGTTAAGAAGAACCTATGTCCATTAACAGATTTTGTATGGTAAGGACCTCATATGTCAAGGTGGATTATGTCAAAGCAAGCAGAAGCCATACATGTACTTAAATTGAAAGGTAAACATTTTTGTTTTGAAAAGTGACAAATATCACACTGTGTAATATGCTAGAAAGGAATAGATGAATCTATAGGAGACTAATTCCAGTCTAGAGTTGGACAAATGTCCTAATCTATGGTGCCAAATGTGGCTTGATTGAGAGGAGACAATATTGACTTGATGTGTGGGTCCTAGGTATAATAGAGTCCATCAAATTGTTTAGCAAAACCAATCATCTTCAAGATTGTGGTCTCGTAAATGTCACAAGAATCATTGGTCAAGATTAGTTTACAATGAGAAGAATTTATAAGCTAATTGATAGAAATGAGGTTAAAGGAAAAGATGGGAACATAGAGAGCATTAGTCAATTTAAACCAGAGATATGAACTGTTCTTATGTGTGTAACAGGTACTTGTTGGCTATTGGGGAGCCTTATTGTCAGGTTATTGGCATCTGTGTATTCAGAAAACAATTCTAGACTGCATACAATATGATTGGTAGCATCAAAGTCCAAGATCCAAATGAATGAAGGTGAAGGAGATTTAGCATGTGAGTATGTACCTCTGTTACCTTTTATAAGTATTAATTTTTGGTGCAGGTGCCAGACTGAGCATGGAACCTTTTCCATTGTGAAGGAATTCCTTTAATTGGTAATGCTCTTCCCGAGTTAGATTATAATTTTCTTTTTGGACTTATGAGGTGCAGAGGGAACCATCCCAAAGTCTGATCATAGTGCATCTCAACTTGGTTGGAAACTTTGAATCTAGACCTGGAGGCATCTTTTGATTGGTAAGTAACTAATCTGTTACTATTGGTTGCAAAATTGGGAGGAAAGCCATGTTTCCTATAACACTTGCCTTCCATAAGCCCTTGGTACCTTCAGTAGCTGTATATAGGTTTCTTTGCTGATTGGAATGTTCTTCTTGAATCTGTCTTGGTATAGAATGCTTGGGATTCATGGTTAGTTGTTTAAGTAAAAGTGTGTGGGTAAGAGGAAATTAGCTGTCTCTTATGTTGTGCTACTATAGAGAAAACTTTCTTAATGTTAGGTAAAGGTTCCATCAATATAATTTGAGATCATACTATAGTATAGGAATCATTTAAGGCTTTCAAGAAGCATATAACATAGTCTCTTTATTGGTACGACTTGATGATAGTTAGGACGTCGCATGTGCATTGAGGCTAACATCTGCATTTGGGTGTTGGTTTTAGGTTAGAGAACTCATCCCACTGCATTTTTAGATTTGTGTAGTAGTCAGATACTGAGAGGTTTCCCTGCTTTAGTGAATAAATCTCTTCTTGAAGGTCTGAAGTACAGAAAGAGTTTACTTGAGAAAATCTGTCTTATAGGTCCTTCCATACTCAGTAGCAGAATCTATCCAAATAACACTTTGAGCTATAGAATCATTTACGTAACACATCAACCATTATAACACCATTGTATTACATTGTTCCCAATAGGCATATATAGGATCATTTCTGTTTAGTATGATGATAGTGCCATCAATAAATATTAATTTATTTTTTGATAACAATATCATTCTCATTGACCTAGACCATGAATGGTAATTAGGTCTGGTCAATGGAGAAGACATTAGGATGAGGGATAGGTTTTCATTAGGATGAAGATAGTAAGGTGATGCTGGGTTGTCTTCTGGTCTAAATTGATTTTGATTTTGATTACCAGTGATACTAGCATAAGATAGCTCTCCTGACATGAAAATGAAGGTGAGCAAATAGCACTAAGTGCACAGTGACAAAAGAGGAAGAAAGAAAAAAAAAAGGAGATAGCAAATGCCTAAAGGCTCAAGGATTAAAAGAAGCTGAGCGTGATAGCCATTCTGGCTGAACATAGGTGGTGCTCTGATACCATGATAAAATGAATGGAGGTTAGACAAAAATTAACTTTTTCCCTCAACGTTTTATTGAACAACTGGTGCCTTTATAGAGGCAAACTTACAATTGGAAACAAAAAAAAGAAGCATATAGAATAACGAAGCAAAAAGCCTGAAGAATTACAGAACATTGGGTTAGAAGAGAAGACTGGGCCTGATCTACTCAATTGATGTCTGAATAAGGATGTAGGCTCAAAGTGGTAGGAGTGGTTAGGCCTTATTCCATCAGGCCTGTTCCTAGACTGGTTAATGATTTATAGGTCCATCACTTGAGCCTTGACTCGAAAGCTTAGGTGAGCCCAACTATAAAACTGAAATAGCGATAACCCTAATCGTCAAAAGAGCCTCCTTCTTCATCATCTTCTTCATTTGTACGGGTCGTGATTCTGGGTGAGTCGCATATGATTGTCGTTGCTCCATAAGAGGAAGATGATGCTTTTGGAGTAGAAGGGTCATTCTCTTTTGACAATACTTGCCTAATGTTTTATATTTTCACTGAAGTGATTAAGAGATTTTCCTTATGTGTATTAGGTGAGCTGCCTTGATTTGATAAAAGCAATAAGTCTATAAGCTAAATTAAGTACATCAATGATTTTTTTTTCAAAAGAGTATATATAGAGTGTAGATAATATTATGTATCGATCATGTATTAAGGAAGGAGGAAGTAATTTCATAATTATATTGCCATTTTAATTGCATAATTTTCATTCCTCCCCAATTTTATCTCAATAATGCCCAAAATATTAATAATTTGATTTAGTAACCTTTTAATAAGTAACACAAGATTTAGCATACAATCACCAACTCAATCTATCTATAAATTTAAATAGATGAAATGTTCTTGTAAAATAAAACTAATTTTTTATGTTAGATTTAGTTTGAGTATTAAGATGATTGATTTGCTTAAAATAATTTTTTTTATATACTCCTAACATTTTCATTAATTCATTACTTTGGTGTCTTTGGTAATATAAGTCTTGACTTCTACAACAAAAATAAATATAACATGAAAGTAGGAATCATTTTTGCGAAGAGTTTTAATTAAATTAGTCTTTACTTGCAACAAAAAACTAAACTAGAGGGGGAGGGTTTAAATAAACAAAAAAATTATTAAATTAAATTAAATTATAAAATATAATAATTAAATTAAAATAATCAATTAAATAAACTTTGATTTAAAGTCACATCTACCATTTTATATCAATTCATCGTCAATAAAAAGAGTATTAATTTATAATTTAAATATTCATGATATATTTTATTTTATTTTATTTAGTAACAATTTTAGAAATAGCAAATTATTAAATCTTAATTGCTAATTAAATTACAAACATCGAACAATTATATATTCAATTTCTAAACTAACTATAAACTATTGTAATCACCAAACTAATGAGTGATAAAGTATAGAAATAGAAGAAAGATTAATATCTGAATAAAAAAAATATTGTAATAAAATCAAAATATTTCATAATCATTTGAATTTTAAGGTTTCAATTTCCTTCAATCAAAACTAAAAATTCAAGCTAAAGATTATAGAGAATGACTTCTAAAAGAGGAGAAGAAAGAAGAAAGAGAACTGTCTTTACAACCTTAAGTGGCGAAACATATAATGTGTCATACCCTAGCGATAAAATAGTTTCACAAACTCAGACATAATTTCCTTTTTCAATTGGAAAATTAATTTTGTATATGCAAAGGTTAGTAGGATCTATGGCGTGATTGAGGAAGCAAAGTGGGTCAAGTTCCAGCTAAAAGTGAAGAAAATCAACTTCTGGATGTCAGTAATGAAGAGTAGGCTGTCGAACCTTGTAATCTCTGCTGACAATGACGAATACCAACAAATTAGATTCAACTGGAATATCAATTGAAAGCTAAAACATGACCTAAATAGGGGTTAAATTTAACTACCTACAATGGTGGAAACACTAACAGATTTCAATGGATGAGAAGAAATGAGCGATGCATACTCTGAAGCTTCCTACGATCAAAACAATAGGAGTTGTTTCAGTATCAGAACAGATAGTCCCAAAATGAATCAAGGTCAAAGGACAAAGTTGAAGAATAAGTTAGAGCTGCGTATCAGAACGGATCAAATAAAAAGACAAAATCACAAATAAAAGATGGAATTACTTGTGAAATATGAATATGGAGGATGCAACGACTACAAAAGATCATAGCTGGATTGACAGTCAAAGATTATAGAGCAGAGGAATCCATTGAAATGTGTTTGAGTATTCTACTGAGACCATAACTCTAGTTTCGTGTGTCTAACCTCGGGACTATGAATGGGTATTAACATTATTAACATATGTATGGTTTCGTCCTTGCATTAAACACATAATTCTCTATTAAGAGTATGTTGATTGATTATCACAATACATCTTCATTGGAGTCAATTGATTGTTGCAAGTCCTATAATAACATCACTAGCCAAGAACATTTTTATGTTGTCATAACTACTGTCATGTATTCTACTTCTTTACTTAATAATGACACTATTGGTTGCCTCTTACTACAACATGAGACAATACCCGAACCAAAACTAAACATATAACTAGTTATTAAATGTCGAGTGTCATGATCAGTAGTTTAGTCCACATCACAATATCCAACAACTTCACATGATACTCCACTATTATACACAAGACCATGATTAATGGTAGTCTTTACGTACCTCACTATTCGCTTACTGTCATGCTACCTTGCTAGGTAGATAGAAACTAGTTCTCCAATTACAAAAGTTTTGCATATTCTTCTTGGTGAATAACTCCTTTAGCAGGTCCCATGACTCTTTGGGAGATTTCACATTTTTAACTTCTCTTTGTAAATCACTCTCCACCGTAACAACTATGACGTACATAACTTTACCAGCTCTAAACGTCTACTTTTTAAGGGCTTTGGCCTCCTTAAGCATCTTCACTTCTATCATGTCTATGATCTCCTATAAATTTTGCCCTTATAAGTAGAATTAGATGCACAAACTCTAGTCTCCGTAATTTGAATGATTGAGCTTCTTGACGGCATTAACTGATCTATTAATCTCTATCATTACTTAAAACCACCTTCCTTTGACATGTATTATAGCTTTGATGTCAATCTTTAAACATTGGCTCTTATACCAAATGTTGAAGTAAATTCAGAAATAAAGCCGAATACTTTTACAACTCCACTAATTTAAGAGACTTACAAAGGACACTTCACACACTCAACAAATTTTCTATATCACTCACTACAAATGTCTCACTTCTCTCTCTCTCTTTATTACTCCTTGTTTTTATTTTGCTGGATGATCAAATGCTAAGTTTTCATTCTTATTTATCAGAGAAGATTTTTGACACATATATGTATAGTTTTTGATCCACTCCCACACTTCATTTAGTTGTTTACTTACTACACATACATCATTTACTCCACATATGCTTTATTACTTACATATGTTTAAATGTTCACTCACTTTACTTATACCCACCACTTACTCCACACACACATCACTTATATATAGTCTTATAACTACTACATTAGAGTTGATGATGATTGTTAACATGTCTAAATTAGCTTGCTAAGATTATCGAATGCAGAGACAGTTCCAAAATCAAACAAGTAGTGATTCTTGTGTTTTATCATATAGCTTTTCGTGATGTTAAAGGCCAAAAGAAGAGTTTTGCTTAAGCATTTAAGGAGCATGAAAATTCTAAATATCTTGAGAATCAGAAAAGCGTGCTAGTATGGAAATATGCCTTAGAAAAGGCATGTGAACACAATGTAAAAAAAAAAGTTAATTTCATGCTTTAGAACTCCTCCTTCATTGGTTTTTCATGATTTGAGTTTTTTTTTAATCCCATAAGAGATGAAATATTAAAATAAGATGTTAAATTTAGAAATGTTTTTTTTGGCCTTCGTGTTTGCTAGAATGAAAGTTAGAAATAAAATTTTGAATTATGGATTATGATCATAAAATATATGAGGTAAATGTGACTCTAATTTTAAACTTAGCTTTAGTATGAATAGTCATTTAATGCGGTTATTAAAAATACAATATTCTCTAGATTATTTGATGGGATAGTAAATTCAGTTAATATTAAATTAGTGGTATAAATTAGTTATGACAATTTAAGCAACCTCAAATTGACAAAAATCATGTCTCATTTTATATGAAATATAGTATTACTCAATTTGTCAATCATTTACATTGTTTGATGGGATAATTAAAACTATGTTGATATTGATTCGTGGTATGAACTAATAATTATAACAATGCAAGTGACCTCAAATTAAAAAATTATTTTAATTTTATTTAAAATATAGTCTTACTAATTTGACCATTAATTTAAATTATTTGATGGGATACTTAAACTATGCAAATATTAATTAATGGTATAAATTAACAATGTAAATGACTTCAAAGTTAACAAAAATCATGTCTAATTTTATAAGAACTATAGTCGTCCTAACATATTACTAATATATGTATTAATTCTTTAATTTTCTGGTGTCAATTTTTTGTGGATTGGATCTCATAAACTCAACATGATTAAGTGGTGAGATAATGATAAGTGTGTTTTCATACTATGTTTCTAAGTTGTTTTTAGGTGTTTTAAGGATTATTTGTGTGTTTTAAACTTAGTTAGTATGACCTTTTACATCCCTTTTCATTATCTTTTAGGTGTTTGATTGTTTTTGGTATTGTTTAATATTT
>JAOXYD010167894.1:0-10119 GCA_028565735.1 Pinacopodium congolense | reverse complement strand
ATGATTTAAGAATTGATTGAAAAGTTTTTTAAAGTTGGTTAAAATGAAAGGTTTTATAATCAAGGCAATTTTTATGTACCTGAGATTGCCCACATGCACAAGACTGATAGGACCAAGTACGAGAGTACTGCAAGGAGCTGGACGCAGAAGTATGCTATGGGTTAAAATGAATCGTTGAAATGTGAGGGGGAGCTTCTTTTCCCTGTGGTTGGTCTTTAAGTTAATTGAGTATGAACAATAAAGTGTGATCTGTGCGTCTTATAAGCGGACCGTAAGGGAGAGGTTTGATTTCTGCCCTTCTGAACAATCTGTTACAGCTTTAATTCCTGTGTGGGCAGAAGAAAGATCACATGTTTAGAATATTGCCAAACCATTCAAGTGACCCTCATTATCTCAAGCGTCACATCGTTGTGGAAAAGCATCGCAATAAATAACCTGCACCAACGACTTGTCTATTAGCTCATCAGAATGTCTTAGGAACAAGTCAAAGAAAAGATCGCCATTGATTTTGTGAAACCATAGGGAATAGGCGTAAGAATTGTAGGTGACGAAGAAATTTCTTGGAAAAATCCAAGTTTTGTAAGTTCCTTGACCAATAATCACCCTAGACCTAATTTACAATCTTACGTCCATATTACGGTGGCTAATGCGTAAGGGGCTTTGGGTAAAGTTAAAGAGGATGAATATCATTCATCGTTTTCTTGTTAGGTCAGATGGCAGTTTTGGGGAAAAGCATATACAAGATGGCGGGACAGTGTCTTGGAAGGTTGAACCATTTGAAGACATTCTCGCGTATTTGGACGCTAACACGTGCAAAAGTAGCCTTCATTTATTGTGAACTTGGAGAAGCGTGATTAACTATTTTGGAGGAAAGAGCAGAGCCTTGGAATTGGCCGTTGCTGATCCAGTATGCTACTTTTGATTTAACTAGGGAAAAGAAACGAAATTTAGCAAAGTAGCACGCATGTGGGGTAAATGATTGTTGTTAAAGTGTCCTCTACTCTCTCATTTGTCTCAAGAATACGTTGGCTGGTGCAGAACTCACAGCGAATGCATTGTTACATCTGCTTTCCTGAATTGGACCAGACTTCTGGGAGTTTGTTGCAAACAAATGCGTGAAGGGACAGGCATCAGAGAATTATGTACACTGCGCATTTTTATGTGCTCTCCCCTTCTCGTCCGAGGTAGAGGAGTGTAGTATTCATATGTGATGCACAGGCCACTGTAGGGCAGTAGCTTTCTTATCTTTATCTTATCAGGTAAAGTTAGCAGATCACTCATTTGACTGCTTTATTATGCAAATTTTATTGATTACGAAAGTTGAATTATCTTTTTATTTCTCAAGTTCAAATCTTAAGAAAATTTTTAAGCTTTTGGCATGTAGTAACAAACTGAAAAAAAAAAATAAAAAGAAGTTTTAAGTCAAAAAAGTAACAACATGAGTCGTAAGTGCCGTAACTCGGGATCTCCAGCCATTTCTAAAACGGCTAGTCGATCTCACGTACTTGCTGATGCTGCTAATTGCAGCATAAGTAAAGCGGACACAAACAACTATTTATTTTTTATGTTTTATTTTGAAAAATAACATGAACATCTTTTTTTGTTCTCACTAATAAACAATATGAGTAGGCTAAAAGCTAGCAAGCTAGGAACCTCCAATCATAGGCCTACAGCAATTCTTTGTTACAAGGACTATATCAGCAACTGTACTTGTCGATTGGTATTGTTGTTAATTATAATTTTTAATAGTAATTTTTATATATTTGTATTAATTTTTATATTTTTATTCTCGATTTTTGTGTTATATTAGTGTGTTATCTTTTTTTATTTCTGTATTTAATAAAACAAAAATACAAAAATACAAAACTAAAGCTATACCAAACAAGCCCGTAGTTTTCTTTTTTAATGTTTTTAAAATCAGAGGAGACATTAAACTGGCAAAGAGATGGGCTTAAGGTTTAGAAGTTCAATTGATATCAGACTGTTATAAAATTATATTAAATATATATAAAATAATAAATTATATAAATTATGAAAATAACTAAAAATATGAAAGAAATTAAATGTATGATTGAAATAGAAATAAAATATCAATATTGATTAATGTATAATCAATAATAACAATTTTAACTAAAATTAAACATAATATAAGATATTAAAATAATAGTAAAAATCAATATTATGTTTTTAAAAGAAACTGCATTTCATCTCTATCAAGAATCTGAAATTCTTCAATACTATGTAAAGAGTCGTACACTTCATTTTCATTTAAAGCATTTACATCAACATCTTTTATTACATTTAAATAAACTATAGATTAATATTATATAAAATTATTTTCTAAAATAACATGTACTTTAAAAATAAGATAGTAATTTACCATTAGTAGATGTACCTAATTCATTTGTCGTGATAAATATATTTTCTTTGTAAATCGCACTTTCAAGTTTATTATAATCAAGATCAGGAGATATTCTTCTTCTTCGATAAAAAAATCAGTATAATCAATGTAATTAATATCAATTACATCATATGTTCTCTTCTTATTAAGTGCTTTGAATAAATAATAAAATTATAAAGTTAATAATAAAAAATATAATTACTTAAAAATCAAATTTAATCAATAAAAGTACATGCTCTTTATTTTCATATTATAAGCAACATAAATAAGGTCATTGAGTCTTTAATGCTCCACACACACACACACACAGACACACGCACGCACACACACACACGCGGGAACACACACACACACACACACACTTCTCATTTAAGTTAACAATCCTCAACAATCTTATTAGTGGAGACACATACACATACACATTGACTTCTCATCTAAGTCAACAATCCTCAACAATCTTATTAGTGGAGTCACAATATTTACAACACTCAAGCAGTCATCACAGAATTTATTATTTAGGACAATAGTATAAACATTTTTACCTTTCTCACTTTTTAATAATTTGTGACTCGAAAAGTGTTTACTCATCACTAAATTCTGCAGCACTTGTTTGTGATTATAAATATTTTTCAATGTTATAAATGTACTCAAACATCTAGTAGCAGCAGAACGCACTATATCAACCCAATCTTTTTACTTTTTCAACCAAGACAAAAATGTCAAATGATTATACAAAAAAATTATGATCTTATGTGCATGTGAAGTAAGACTAGAAACATGAATATAGATCCAATATTTTTTAAAATGAGATTGATACAATAAGCAGCACATGGGGGACCAATAAATATTCTTATATTTTGATTCCAACGAGTATCCAACTGATACATAATTAGCTGCATTATCTGTAACGAAGTGAACTACATTCTTTAATTCAATTCATTTAACAATTTCAGAAAATATTTCAAATAAAGTATGAGTATTTTTCACCACATTTAAAGTATGAACAGACTTGATAAAAGTTGTTCTAATATCACTGTAAATTAAAAAATTGATCAAAGTCTTTATCTTTGATCAATCAATCCATCTATCATGATAGTGCATCTTTTTATTTCCCATTTGGATATATATGGATCCATAAGAAATTAACATTCTTATTTCAAATCTTGAAGTAAAGACACATTAATCTCATAATAAAAAAGTGTCTTAAATATAGGATCTATTATTATTATGACATCTATTGCTGCTTAAAAATAAGGAAAATTTAGAGCATTTAAAGGAATATAAGAATGATAAAACTATCTAACCCAGGCTCTTTTACATCGTAAAATGACTTCTTTATCATGTAAAGAACTTTTTAAACTCAGCTGAGAACCAGAAATATTTCTTTAAAGAAAATAAGAATATAAATTAACAGTTTTTCTTTTTCCTTTATCTAATACTTTTTATACAACTTGTACTTCATCATCTTTAAAAGAAACATTATGAATCTCAATATTTTCTTTTTTCTTTTTTATTTGTTCTTTCAAATAATTTGCAATCATCTCACGCACATCAAATGGTACATTCTTACAATGAGCAATAATAACTTTTATACAGGCAAGATGTTTAATCCTGTAAATTCCTCCACTTTTAAATATTCTACCGCAAAACAGACAATTATACTAATTGTTTCATCTGATGTTTAAGTAACAGAAAAATAATTTTATGCAGAATCAACTTTTTCATGAATAAAAAATATCGTGTCTGTTAAATCTTTTTCTGATCATTTTGTGTTCTCTATTATAATATCAACTTGAAAATTTTTAAAATAAACATTTATATCATATTACACTAATTTAGACAAACTTAAATATTAATTAACCCTTATATACATTTTTTTCGATGACAGAGAAAAATTTTAAAATAAACATTCATATCGTTTAATCTGCTTATAAATGTTTATTTTAAATTTTAGTTACACTTAAAATTATATTAAACTTAAATATTAATTATTATTTTAGATACATTTAATGCATCTGCAGCTGCCACTTACTTTGAATTTAATTTCAATTATTCAACTACCTTCAACAACCTACAAAGATGATGATCATGTAACGCAAAGGATGAAGAGCAGTTAAAGAGTAGCCACAAAGAAACCAGGAGATGGGAATTGATGAAGAGCAGATCTGACTAGTGGGACTGCCGACTGCAAAAGTAGAGCAGATCTGAGACTCCAAAGGCAGTGGCGGACTGAAGTAATGACCTCCAAAAGACGATTAGGCGATGGGAAGGGATGAAGAGCAGATCTGACCATTAACTAATAGGACTGTTGACTGCAAAAGGAGAGCAGATATGAGACTCCAAAGGCAGCGGTGGACTGAAGCAGCAACCTCCAAAAGCAGCAGCTCTAGCAATTCTAGGAGGCCTCCAAGACCACCAGAGAGCAGCAGCTCAGGCGGAGAGTAGTGGCGAGACGGTAGGAGACCACAGTGACAGAGGGAGACAGCTGGAAACAGAGGACGGTAGGAAACTATGGTGACAGAAGGAGACAATTGGAAACAGAGGACGTTAGGAGACTACGGTAGGAAACAGCGGGAGACAGAGGGAGACACCAACTAACTGAAGGAGAACACAGTGAAACAGCTAAAGACAGAAGGAGTGGCGAGAAACTAAACTAGAGGAGTGGCGGAGAAAAAAAAAAACAAAAACGCACAAAAAAACCAATACATAAAAAAGAAATAATCAAAAACGCACAAAACAATATCACAATACATGAAAATGCAAGTGTACATATTGAATGCAATATAGTTAGGATGAGTCTAAATGTCAAACTATAAGGATTGTTATTACTAATAAATTCCTATCTAGATTTAACTAACTATTCGAAATTGAAAAGTTAATCGATTGGTTTAATAATTAAAAGAAAAAAAATTAAAACTAAAATGCCTAGACAAACTTATAAGAAGAAACATAATGATAAAGGTAAAATTCATGTAAGATTCAACTAATTAATCCCTATAGGATGTGTTCATACTCATTATTTATCTTGTTTAAACTTGAATTCCATATTTGTTTAACTATAGATTCCTCAATGTAAATTATACCCTTTCTTAAGTAATATAACTTTATTTAATTTAATAAACTAGACGAAAGTTCTCTCTATCTCGTTCTACTGATGGAATGAATTAATTTGTTCTATAAAACTTATTGTTTTGGCTAAATTCACATCTAATTTGGACATCTTATGTAAGTCTATTTCTAAGTCCCCATACGCAAGATGTTTCATTCATGAAATGATCCAATGCATACAAGATATTTTTCAATCTCAATCATACGCATATCAAAGCTTCAAAATCATTGTTTACATTCGCATAACAATTGAATCCAAAGTAATTAATATTCATGAACAAATCTACTTAAAAAACCTAGAAGTTAAGAGTGAAATCAAGAATAACAAGAGTACTATATTTTAGAGTTCATAAAAATCTAAATTCTATAAAGAGTCTACCTTCTACAAATTGATTTAATCACACAAATAAACATAAAGAATAAGGAAATAGAGAATCTCATGATGAGTCTTCTGTGAATCCTTGAAATCTTGATGGTGGTGTGTGAGATGCTTCCTTGATCATTGAGATTATGCCTTTGGATCTTCCTCTTCCTTTAAAATTGCATGAAATACTTCAAGAATGTCTTAGGACTTGATGTATGTTCTTAATAGCTTAATGATTGTGTTTTGTTACAAGTAAATAACATAAAACCCCCCAAATTAGGTTATTTATGTAGGTGGAGGGCGTCCGGACAATGTTTTAAAAACCAGTGTACAATTCCAGTTTTCGCCCCAGAATAATAACGTATTGGTACCGGCCAATATTGATATCAGTATCGACCAAGTTTTTTAAATAATAAAATTGTTCCTAAATTTTGTAAAATTGTCCCTATATATATTACACATTTAATGTAAACATATTTTCAACCTTAAATTTTATAAAATCCCTAAAATTTCCTTCAATATATTATATTGTATAATTTTTAATTTTATTTTAATTTTATCTAAAAAATAAATAATAATATAAATTTTATATAATAATAAATTTATTAATTATCTTAAATACTCCATATTCATTATCTGAATTAATGGAGCATTTGAAATAATTAATAAAATAATTGTAATTGAAATAATTTTTAAAATTTCCTCCTTTTATTTTTCACTAATTAATATTTTAAAAAATACAAATATAAATATAATTTAATAAATTATTTAAAGTTATTTAATATAATATTAAAAATCACAAATATAATAATGAATTAATGAAGTATTTATTAATTAGAGACTAAAAATAAAAATAAAATTCACTATAATAAAAATAATCATAAATTAATTTATACATCAAATAATAAATAAAAATATGTATTATTTTAAAAATAAGAAAAATCATAAACATTTTAGTAATAAAAGAAATTTTTTTAAAAAAGTTAGAAAAATAAAAAGAAAGTAGAGTCCACTTTTTTAAGATTTAAAATAAAAAGAAAGTGAAGTTCACTTTTTGAAGCTTTAAAATAAAAATAAAAAATAAAAAATAGATTTAAATGTCGACTTGCCCTATAGCATGTTGGAGTTCTATACATTTGTTACTAACATCGGTCGAGGTTCGGCTGATTGATGTATTAAAAAATTAAAAACAAATTCGATTCGATCCCGAACTTTCCAGAATTTAAAATATCAACCTAAAACCAATCGATATGGGCTGATTTTGTTGGTACGAGCTAGAATACCAGCTCAAACAGTGCATCTAGATCATGGTCAGCATCACGATGCTATAATTCCTACTGAAGCAAAATGATGGGCAGCATCACATCGTGATGCACTAGCTTTCTGCTTCTCTTGGTTTTCTTATGATATCTCCTCCATTCTTCTTACAAGCTTATTAATTGTATAACAAATTGAGCTCCAGAAGTGTACCCAATGCTTCATCCAATTCACCTATAACAAATTTGGTGCTAATTTGATGCACTATTTACACCTTGTCATATAACCTTGAAATTTAGTGTGAAACTTCATAACATGATGATTTAGGTCTTCAAAGTAAGTTCACACCTCTTCTAGTTCTAAAAATGCACTGAGCTACCCACTAAAGTCCTACAAAACATAGGCTAAGCAACATCTCATTCGAAGAATTCAACTCAATATGCATATAAATCACATGAATTTACCCTTAAAACCAATTCAAACAAATACTAAATCATATCCAAAATATGTATACTTTAAAAGCTATTACCCCTCATTTTAAGAAAACATACATATAGTGATTTTCAAGAACTAATTAAGAGATTTTATAAGAAAACTAGTTGTTAGTGTAATAAGACTTTATCATTTGACTACAATTGATCAAGGCTATCATAAATAACCTTCATATTTATTAGACTTCACATCTAATGCTATCTAAGAAGGTGAATAAGGACATTGAGGAGATTTCGAGGAATTTTTTGTGGCATGGAGATTCATCTAAAGTAAGAATACCTAAAGTTAAATGGACGGAACTAGCCTTACCAAAAAAACGAAGAGATTTTAGAGTTATTTCCATTCAAGAAGCTATCAAAACAAGTTTGAATAAAAGGATATGGAGGCTACTAACTAATAGGAAAGCCATGTGGATAAGGTGGATGCACTCTTTTTACTTACAGGGTCAAAGCTTTTAGGGATGTAAGCTAAAATCTAACAACTCTTTAATTGTCCAACAAATATTCAAATTAAGAAGCAATCTACTGAATCTGATTAAGTACATAATAGAACATTGAAGAGGAACTTCAAAGTGGTATGATAATTGGACTGATTTAAGACCTTTATGTCTCATTCCATAAGTTTTTCAATCTCATGCATCTATTACCCCATAATGCTATGGTGGTCTCCCTCATAAATAACAATGACTAAAGCTATAATTTCAGAAGATCTAGGCTGATTTAAGAGAATTTGTCAAGATATTATCCTAACTAGTAGATGGAAGATCAATTAGATGGATAATGCATAATTCAGGCCTATTCTTAATCACCTCTTTCAAGAAGAATCTTATTGGGGAACATTCTTACATACCTTGGTTCAAAGTGGTATAGAACAGATGTAACCCTCCTAAGGTCTCTTTTATCATGTGGTTAATAAGAAAAAATAGACTAGCTACCTTAGAGAGGTTAAGATGGATTCCTAACTTAGATAGAAGATGCAAGTTTTGTCTTAAGAGTATCGAGTCAGCTAATCACTTGTTTTTTTAGATACAAATTCACCTTCCTATTATAGACTAAATTGTAAGACTTATTTCACACCTATTACACAAAACCGAATTAGAAGTTTATCTTGTGTTGGACTATTATCTTATGAAACAAAGTTCTAGCACATATGAATGCTTTTAGAGAGGCTCTTTGCTATTGCATCTACTACATGTGGAGAGAAATAAATTCTCATATATTTAAGAATGAAAGTAGAAATGTGAGTGTTTATGTAGAACACATTGAAGCGAATTAAAGAAGTGATTAGGAATATAGTGGAAATCTCATCCCTATCACAAAGAATTCATAATGCATGGGGCATATAAAGGTAATCACCAGGACAATCCAAAGGCAAGAATACTTAATGAAACAATCACTCAATTGCACTAGAAATAGGAACTAAAATTATAGATTATCTAACAAATTTTTTTAGGAAAGAAACTACATTGAAGAGACAAGTGAAGGTTAACTAAAAACTATCAAATATCGTAGTGTAAGGTGCTAAAGGTAATGGACAGTGTATTTCATAACTCTTTCTAAAGGTCCAATTTTTAATTTATTTATCTTAATTTGCAAAAAAAAAATAGTGCTATAAGACACCAAAAAATAATGAGAAGTCAAGCTTAAGAGATCTTGGAGTTAATTTGAACAAGTAGTGATGAAATGACTGAGAGAAGAGGGGAATCTCTCTCATGTTTGATAACTTTTGAAGTTTTTATAACTAAGGTAATCACAACAACTAGTTAATGTACTCACAATAATTTCAACTTCTCTTAGCTATAGTAAAGTATAAATGAAAGACACTATTATACTTTTAATAGTATGGATAAGAGATTCTTAGCGATGTTATTTAACTTTGTTTATAAAAAGTATATTTTTATATCATTCTTATTGAATTAAAAAGATAAGTTCTTTAGTTTTAATGATAATAAAAGGGATAATAGTTATACAAGTGATTAACCCTTTAGAATTTTTTCAGATTAAGTATCAAACTTTTAAAATTTTTCAATTAAGTGATCAAATTTTGAAAAGTTTTTCAATTAAAGTAAAAATATTAACTCCATTAAGTTAATGTTGACATGACAAATGACCTTTACCACATCAATGTTCATGTGGCAACAGTGTTACATTATCATCTACGTATAACCCTCCAGCCTTTAACAATTTTCAATTAAATGAGTAACCATTTAAAAAATTTTCAATTCCATGAGAAATCTTTTGAAAACTTTTCAATTTAGTAATTAACCTTATAAAATTCATTCAATTCAGGTTAAAATTATTTTTTTTCCTTATAAAAATAACAAGTAATTTATAAACTAATATTTTATTAGGAAGTATTGTATAACTACCTTTAAGTTTAATTAACAATTATATAACTTATCCCTTCAAAAGATTTAAAATTATTTTATTAAAATAGAATAATTTTAAATTATAAACAATTTTTAAAACATAATAATTTTAAATTATATTTTAAGATA
>JAOXYD010167874.1:0-10119 GCA_028565735.1 Pinacopodium congolense | reverse complement strand
TCCCATCTTTGTGATCTTGAAGGAGGTCGTCCCTACCTTTTCTAGCCAACTCTCACCAAATCGTCACCAATCTCCCCTCATTGTTTTTGTTTTCTTTCTCCTTTATGTCCAATCGCCAAGTCTCCTTTTTTTTGTCATATCCTCTCTAGGTCTTTTGTTAATTAAAATCCCATCCATGTCACTCCTAAAAAATGGTGTTGTTTAATGGCTTGCTTTAGTTCTCCCAAGTATTATCGTATTCTTCTAATGTTGAAGTTGTTTTGGAGCTTATAAAATACAAAACCAATGTTTTCCCTTAATTCATTGGCAAGACTCCTCTTAATTACTTCCAATCACTTCTAGTCTTCTTCTTTTCTATATAAATTTGTGTTTAATAATTAAATTTGCATCAAAACACAAAATAAGCATTTAAGAAATAAAATAGAGTTAAATTCATATTGAAATACATATGAAAATATCATATAATTCAACCATATCACTTACCTTCTTCATCTTTTTTCAACTTAATGGTGACACTTATAATTGTTCCTAATGGTTTAACTTGATCAGTCCTAAACCTTTTAAATAATTCATTAGTATACGTCGATTGATTAATAAAAGTTCCACCATTCACTTGCCTAATATGCAAACAAAGAAAGAAATTAGGCTCTTATATCATATTCTTCTACAATGTTTTAGACATACAATTGGAAAATTTATTACACAAGATTTTGTTGTTACACCAAAGATAATGTCTTAAAAAAAACGTTTAGTTAATATATCATCATTTCCTACTTAATAAAGAGGGTTATATCTACCTTATCCTTAGAAAAATCATTTTGCAATAGGAAAGTGCCCAATCTTCTGATACTAAGTTCTAGGAGCTTTTTTAAATCATGCAAGGCATTGAAAAGATTGTAAATATTGTTGGGTGCATGATGACCTTCGAAATTGGGAGGTTGCTCTACATAAACTTCTACTTGAATAAAACCATTAAGAAATTTACTATTTGGATCCATTTGAAAAACTTAAAGCCTATATAGGATGCAAATGCTAATAACAACTTAATTACCTTTAATCTAGCAATGGGTGAAAAAGTCTCTTAATAATCGATTCCCTCTTCCTGGTTACATCCCTTCACATCTAATCTTTCTTGGTTTCTCACAATGTTACCTAACTCATCAAGCTTGTTTCTAAACACCCATTTCTTACTTATAATTAATGATCATTGGCCTGGGTATTAAAATCCCAAATTTGTTCCTCTGAAATCGGTTTAACTCCTTATTCATGGCTAAAACCTAACTTGGTTTAACTCCTTATTCATGGCTAAAACCTAACTTTGATTATTAAAAGCTTCTTCTATGGTCTCTATATGGTAAAGAAAGACAATATGGGATAAATCTCTAAAAGATGATCTAATAACTACACATCAGCTATATTTTGTTTTGAAGGGTGATCTTTTTTAAACTTTTAATCTCTAAGTAAACTCTCTTCCTTCTTGTCACCCTTATTTAGTTTAACAATGGGTTCACTAGGTGCATGTGTGGTGTCTAGGTGTTCCTCTTTTTATTCTTTTAAACCTAATCCCTCCAAGTCCTTTGATAAGCCTATATCAACATTCTTAATATTTTTCTTCACATCATAGAGATTTGATTCATCAAATACAGCATGCATAGAGTCTTTAAATCAAATTTCTTTTGTTAAACACCTTATATACTTTACTCTTTAGTGAATAACCTACAAAAATTCCTTCATCTATTTTTTTTCATAAAAAATACCTAAGTTATCCTTAGTGTTCAAAATAAAGCACTTATACCAAAAAAAATCTTAAAATAATTAATCTTTGGATTTTTTCTCATGCTAAATCTCGTAAAGGGTCTTTTTTTGTTTATAGTTATAAAGACCTTATTGAATACATGATAAGCATATGCTATGGATTTCCCCAAAAATATTTAGGAAGGTTATACTCATTCAACATAATCCTAGCCATATTTTATAAAATTCTATTTGTCCTCTCAACATTATCATTTTGTTGAGGGGTTTTAGGAGTAGAAAATTATGGAAGATTCCATTCTGACCACAATAAGATTCAAACAAATCATTCCTAAATTCTTTACAATGACCAATTCTAACAAATGCAATCATATAACGTTTCTTATTTTGAATTCTCTTATCAAAATTTATAAAAGACTTAAAATACGAATCTTTACTAGTAAGGAAAATCAACCAAGTAAGCCTACTAAAATCATAAATAATAACAATAGCTTAAAACTTTCTACTTAAACTAGAGATCATAGATGGGAAAAATAAATCGATATGTAAAGTTCTAAAGGTCTAGATGTTGTTACTAATTTCTTCTTCTTCAAGGAATTTTTGGTTAGCTTCACTATTTGGTAAGCATCACATATCTTGTACTTCTCAAGTTTCACCTTTGGTATCCCATGCACTAGTTGATTATTTCATTAATTAAATAGGATCTTCCTGCATGCATTTCCTAATTTCTTATGACAGATCTAAGCATCTTCACTCATAAACACAAAATAATTAACATCATTGTTAGAGAGATCATTTAAATTAATACTATGAATATTACCTTCTCTGTTATCATCAAACAAAATATTATTATCTAACACCTAAGAAACCATACATGATTTTTCTTCCGAACTCACTTTGAAATCTTTGTCAAAATTTTGGCTAATACTTAATAAATTATTTGTAAATCCATCAACTAAAAGCACATTATCAATTATAACATTATTCTTACTAACCTTACTAATGCTAATAATCTTTCCTTTGGCATTGTCTCTGAGTGTCACATAACCACTATCCTTACTCTTTAAAGATATGAATTATAAAGCATCTCTTGTTATATGTTTAGAACACCTAGTATCTGCATATCACTTGTTTCTCTCAAATTTGTATAAAACAAAGGAATTTATTTCACTTTAGGTACTCACATTAACTTGGTTCCTTAGCGGTTGGAAACCTTTCTACTACCTATGCCATTTGCTTATCAAAATAAAACTTCTTTGCTTGCCCAAATTGTACATAATAATGGAAAATTAAAGGAAAAAATCATATAAATGGATATATGGACTCATACTGTACCAAAATGTATTTCTACATCTTCTATCTCTAAATGTTCTTATTTAATGAAATTTTGGCTTCAAATATGCATATGGTGTGCATGTGAATGTGATGGCCTATTATGTCTAATATGTGGCATATATGCAATATATAATGGTTATGCAGTTGTATAGAAGTTTTCTCTATTTTTTTGCATGCATAATTCTTCTAGATTTAGACCTAGATGCATACATAAAATCATGATGATTTTTTCCAGGTTGTGATCTAGAAGTTAATGCACCATTATCAAAAGTTTGTTTAGGGACATGCTATTCTTAAAAAATTTTCCCTTCAAAGAGGTTTTTTAACATCGATAATCCTACTCTATTGAGTGAACCCTAAAAACAATAAACCATATCTATCATTTGAAACATTTTAGTTTCCAAGCATGTTTTTTAGCTTTTCCTTACCCTTTATGACTTTTTATAATGATTCTTTAAGATCATTTATCTCTTCCTTTAAGGATTCATTTTCATGTATTAGTTTTTCTCTATCATCATTATCAACAACCACACTTTTAGATTTTAAGTCATGCATTTCTTTCTTCAACCTTCATTCTCTAACCTAAACTCATCCAAAAATTTCAAAACATCCTAGTATTTGAAAGATAATTTCTTCCTCCTTAAGGTTATGACTTCTAAACATTGCACCAATTAATCATATGCCAATTCATTTTTAACATCATCATCATCATCATCATTATTATGTAAAGAATGAGAGATAAAAATTACCTTATCTTACAAGGCCATATAGCAAAATTTGGCAACTTCTTCATCTAAATGTTCACTTTTGGATTCGCTTGAGATATGTCATGCCTTGGCCTTCATTACCTTCTTCTTCTTCCTCTCCTTCTTCTCCTTTTCTTTCTTGCTATTGATATTATCCTTCTCATTATCCTTAAGAAGTGAACATCGATTTCTCATATTTTGTAGTTTTTTACATTCAAAATACATAATATTAGTAGATTTTCGTTTACGTTAATTTGACTTTATTCTCATCTCCTTGAGTATCTTTTCTTCTTTAAGAACCTCTTGAACTTCCTTGTAATGAGAGCAATATCATCATCTTTACTTTTATTTGAAAATGACTCCTCATCATTTAATTCCCATCTTATGGCCTTAAATGCTAAGTTATTCTTTTTGGTCACCATTTCCTCTTCTTTGGTTTCATTGAGCCACATCTCATAAGTGAGGAGTGATCTAATTAGCTCCCTCAAAGACAATATGTTGAGATCCTTTGCTTCTTAAATAAGAGTAACCTTTGCCCCCATATCTTATGAGGATATAAAACATTTTCTTATAAGTTGACCATTTTAATATGATTTTCTTAGACCTTTTAATGCGTTAATAAAATATATAAACCTTGTGTACATGCATAAAATGCTCTCATCATTATGCATATGGAACAACTCATATTGATGAGTTAACATTGAAACTTTACTCTCCTTTACATAATTTGTACCCTTATATGTGTGTGCCAAATCTTATATGTTATCTCACTTACACATTGACAACCTATTGAATTTGTTTATACCAAATAAATAAAACAAAATTTGGACTGCTTAATTATTAAAAAAAGTCAACCTCTTTTCCTCACTCATCTACTCTTCTTTAACGTTAGGCATCTTTTGATCATTTATTACCTTTTTAGGAATGTATTGTCCATTATTAACAATATCACACAATTCTATATTTTTTTATCATAAGAAATAAGCTTATTATTGTCTTTCAATAGAGATAACCATTCCTATTAAAAAATGGTGTCCTACACCTCGTTTAATTTGTAAAATCTATAAAATGTTTGATTCTAGATCTTTGCTCGCATTTTTTGTTAATAAACATTAAGCACAATATAAGATGTGTGATTTTAGCTCTGATATTAATTGTAATTTCTAAAGGTATAGAGGAAAGCGTGGGGCAATCGATTTTATGCAATGCACAACCTCTAAACCATATTTCATTCTATTGTTTGTGGTCTTCCTTTTACTCAAAATTTAATCACAATCTAATCTAAGAATGGGAAAGTATACCTAACATAAGTAATATAGCAGATTTCAAAAGTTTAAGTTATCATTCCTATAAGGATCTAACTGTAACTATTAATTCACTCAAATTATAATTATCTAGAGAACTTAAATTGATTGATTAATTAATCTAAATAATACTAAACTAAATTAACTAATTTCAATTAATGTGAAAGAAATCAAAATGCCATTGAGAATTTTCAATTTAAATGGATAGCTAAGCTTTTTTGGTTTTGATGATTTAATTGAGTTAATAATATTTGTGTAGCCTAATCTAAGATATCTTCATGAATTTAACATCTATAGTTAAGACTATATACCCTATCTCTATCGATACTATTTTTCCAGTTTGGTACTATCTCTATGGGTACTATTTCGATGATTCAATTGAGTTAATAATGTTTGTATGGCCTAACCTAGGGCATCTTTATGAATTTAAGGCACGACTATATTGAAACTATGCCCTTTCTCTATTGATACTATTTCATAGTTTTGTCATATAACGAACTTAGGTAATGGGTTTAAAGATTAAGAAGTTTAATCCTTAGATTCCTATTTAAAAATTAATATCCTACAATTAACCCATATTTAATTATTCATTGATTTAATTTATGTTGTTTATTGAAATTTCCAATAACTATGGTATATTTCTCAGATTCCTAATTATCTATGGCTCTATTTTATGTGGCAAGCTTATAACAAAGAATTAAGTAAAATAACTCAATTAAATCATTTACTAATGTAGTCTTACTAAATTGTTTTTAGCTATGCATGTTAATTAATAAACATAAAGTATTGAATATAAAATACATACTTATTGATTAAATGAAAATAAATTACAATGAAATAAAGTTTGAAAAATGCCGTAATATGCTCCTAACTAAGTTCTAATTTTGAATCATGTTACTCCAACTTCTAGAATCCTTAAAAGCTACTTTGAATATCTAATATAATTGTTTGAAAGTAAAAAATATTGACAACCTCAAGCTAATATGAAAAGAGAGAGAAAAAATGATGAACGTCTAGCTACATATGACAAAAGTATGATAAAATCCACTATAGCATCTCCAATATATACTTATATATGTTCCATATAGTTTTAGAGTTGATTTGCATATGAATTGTCCAAGTTTTTTCTTGATGCTTTACTGAAATATGCCTTTAGAGACTTTAATGGCCTTAGGGGTTAGGGAACAGTGGCATCGTTTATCACCCATATTATACTTTTGACTTCATAGTGGACATCAGTAGAGATATGCTCGAACATCAACTATGTCATTAATAGGTTATGTTATTCTCTTATAATGACATTAACAGTGGTTGAAATGTAAAAGTAATGGTATCTTAAATACACATGTTATTCTTTTGGAAAAAGCTTAACACTTGACCTTTCTTGTATAAAACTCTTATTTTTGGTGTAAACTTACAAATAAGCAACAATACATAGTGGACATCAGTGGTGTTCAGGTCGAATATCAACAACACCATTAATGGGTTAAATTGTTTTTTTATAGTGATATTAATGGTGGTTGAAATGTAACAATGATGGAACCATCAAAGACACATGTTATTCTCTTGAAAAATGCACCATACTTGATTCTTTTTGCACAAAACTCCTATTTTGGCTGAACCTACAAAATAAATAATAAATACATAGATCAGACAATTTAACAACAAAATTGGGGGAAAACATAATAAATCATATTCTAAAATCCTATAACTTATATCCATTTTAATTTTTTCACACTTAAACTTTTTCATAAGGAGAAGGAACTAATTCATTATCCAATCTCAAGTAGAGAATAATTATATGAAAATTATCAATCTTATGAAAAACTTAACTATTAAAACTTATGTTAGTCATTGTATTATAAAGGGTTATCAAGATGTTATGCACTAATTACTCATAACAATTTGCAAGTAAATTTCATGTTTACAATGAATTCACGTAAAGCAATACCCTTCAATGTTTAAAAATATTCACATCCTTTAGTTATTTATAAGATATATAGTTTTGAAGGCTTGGTTGATAAGTCATCTAGTCTTTTTACATGAAAGTAAATGCATTCTCATGAATACTTCCAATTACTTAACTAGGTTACCATCATCAACTGGTTACTAACACGAGTATTTAACTTCGACCTTTTTTTTATTATTATGAAGCCAACACAGTGAAATTAACATAGATCACTTATTCACATATTTATTATTATTATTATTTATGATTTTTTATTTTTAAGATGATAAAAATATTTAAAAGAAGTCACATCCACTCATGCATATGAGTTTCATACATAAAAACCATAATGTATCTTAAATATTCATTTTCCAAGGTCAAAGAAAATTAAATTCAATATTCACTAACACTCAATTAATCACATAAACACCATGAATCACCAAAATAATTAAAATCATAATGAATAATTTCAATGATATGTTATTAAAAAACAAATTTCTAGAAATTATTATCTGTTGGGAGAATTATGATCAAATTAATATCACCCTTAGATTCACAACAATATCGAGTATAAGAAAATTGAATCCTAATTTCTCTACCATACTTAAAATGAATATTATCCCCAATGTTCAAAAACAAACCAAACAAAGTAAGGGAAAATTAAGAACATGAATACTCCCTAAATGATATATGAAATATATGTTTATCGAATTGAGTGCATGAGAAACTGTATGTAGCTAACTAAATAGTACTAAAAAGAAACATAAAAGGGAAAAGAGACATAAAAATAGTAAAGCTTCACTATCATAAATACCATCAATCGTATGTCAAGGAGCAAGGAATATATAAGCAACTTAAAGAGAACAAAAATAACATAGATGAGTAGAATGAAAATGTACAATTACAAAACTATTAAATACTAGGTTAGGAGTCTCTTAATCATAAATGATCCTATAATTGATCTATCTATCCCTTTATATAGTCCATTTGAATTTGCATATAGCCCATCTAGATTTACATATCTACCACCATATTCGTCATCCTTTTAAGAATCTCTAAAATGGCACTAATAGGTGGCTTCGAAGGCATGGGAGTATAAGGGATCGTTGTCAGGGTTGGATGTGAGGTAGGAGATGCCTTAAAAGATGTCCCCTTTTCATTCCCTTCCTTATGAGTAGTGCTCAAAATAGTAGGGACCTTAATTCTCTCATCATTTTGCAATGGGTGTACTTGGAGGTTGCGTTATTGACCTCAAACTCGAACATACTTCTATAGCTTAAGTGTGACATAGGACACTAGGTGGTTGCATAGGTATGTCACCATCAAGTTTGACTCCTAAATCTATAAAACTATCATTAACGTGTATAAGAATTAGAATTTTTTTGAGCATAGAATTTGAACCATGCTACGCATGTGAAGGATAACGAAATTAGCTAATGGTGTCCCATTGAGAATGTCAAGGACATGAAGCATCTTGTATAATATATGTTTCTAAGAACTGCACTTCATTGAGTCCAATGGCCCTAGGTAGGATTTTGGCCCTTTCCTTGACAATTATCACTCTCTTTGTTGCCTAATTGAGCAGTGCAAAGTTCTATAAGATTGGGCATCATACTTAGACCTAGGGCATTATGAACAATAGTGATAAAAAAATCTAGATCAAATGTAATCAAATCCTTATGTAATGTATCTTTTTATTACTTGTATACATTACCCTCGTCGAGCACTATTAATAAAGAAGACAAGAAACTATGACTAAAGATTATAAGGGTACCTTACATGAATGATCTAATCCATATAATGCCAGCCTCTTTCGTTTATTCAATGTTTATGTAAAACTCGTGAACCAATGTGGGATAATATAAGCTTTCTAGAGTCAATACAACCTCATGTATCAGTACTTTGAACTCACAAGCAATTCTGAACTCCAAGTTTATAGCAGGGATCACTAACCATTCCATGATAATTTCATTGCCATTATAGTTCTTATGCAAGTCTGAGTGGTTCCTCGTAGTAAAACATACGTTGTTGAAGGGATGCTTCTTTTTGGAAGTAGATTCTAAGAATGACTTCTAATTAAAAATTATGCATAAAAGTAGCTGAGATATACTAGAATGTGTTTAGAGACTACTAAAATATGCTTGCCATCACTAGAATATTACTTCATCATTGGAAACAATAATAAGCTATAAAAAGGGTACCAAAGTGTGGCTTGTGGTTTAAGGAATAGAATGGTGTAAGATTTCTGGCTAAATGATGAAAAAAACGCAATGAATAAGCAAAAACATGGGAAGATGGTAGTAGGAGAGAAATAGGCAGGAATAGATTCGATTGGTGCCAAGAATGGGTTTATGTGTGAAGTGAAATGAAAACAAGTAAGAAGAAGGCTAATTTATGGTTAAAAGAAGTGAAACATGGGGGGGGGGGTCGCATAAGTTAGTTTGGAGAAGAATGGTGGGAGAGTGAAGGGAAGGGAAGGGAAAGAAAAGAAATAACCAGGGTTTCTTTAAAATGACATCGTATTTACATGGAACACATGGTTCAATGGTAGTTAAGTGATTATAACAATGTCATTAATGACCCGTGTTGATGTCTTTTAGTTACACTACAATAGTGGGTTAGACAGACGATAATGACACTATTGGTGAAAGCCATTAATATTCTGCCCAACTTTTTTCTTAAAGAATTCCACCTATAAATTGCTGCTAAATTTCTCTTAACTTATAGACCATTAAAAATCATAGGATAACGCATATAGATAGCTAAAAAATTTCGGATCCTAAGCACTAAAACCTAAAGAAACTAACTAAAGGAAGACAAAACTAAAGGAAAATAACTATTAATTGAAAGAATTTTTTTTTTTGGGATGGGTTACCTTCTAACAAGCACTTCTTCTACATTTTTAGCTAACCAATACTGTTAAGATGTCATGAGGGCATTAAATCATTGGTCCTACATGTTGAACCAAGGTGGTTCTAATCATGTGTTTTGATGATGACAAAACATTATTATAACTAATGTTTAAGTGTTTGAA
>JAOXYD010167853.1:0-10120 GCA_028565735.1 Pinacopodium congolense | reverse complement strand
TGAGTACATTGTGGTGGCTATTAAAAAGTCCATGATCTATTCTTAATAATCATTGATGAAGTATTTGGAATTTTGCAAGCCCATAAGCAATGTATGAACGTGAAGAAGGCTGAGAAATCAAACGACCAAGCCCTCTAAGCTCAAGTTTCTATTAAAGGTGAACAAAGTGGTGACATAAGTAAGAGGTCTGGTGGTATTCGTGGAAGAGGACAAGGATGGGGTGGCCATTTCCTAAATAATAAGAGTCGTGGTAGTTATAACAACAATTATGGGATTAGAGGCAGTCGAGATAATGATCAAGGAAAATCATAATTGAACCACCAACAATATACAAGAGATCGTGGAAGCGAACGTGGTAGAGCGAGGTATGACAAATCAAATATAGAGTGTTTTATATGTCATAAATATGGACATTATGCTAATGAGTGTGGAAACAAAGAAATTGCCCAAAGTGCTCACTATATACAATAATGTCGATCATACTCTCTTAATGGTCACTATAGCATGTGAGATACCCAATGATCACATATGGTTCATTAATACTAGATGTATGAATCATATGTCTGGAAAAAGAGAGCTATTTAGTGACCTTGATGAATCATTCCACTCGAAAGTGAAATTTGCAGATGATAGTACCATTCTAGTCACATGAAAAGGATAGATTCTCATTAACTTAAAACATAAAGATCATAAGTATATTTCAGATATTTTTTATATACTAGGAATGAACAATAATCTAGTGAGTGTATGCCAGTTTTTGGAAAAAGGGTACGTAATGACTCTTCATGACTATAAACTCTTTATTTTTATCAACAAGGTACATTTATTCTTAAGGCTCCTTTGATGAAAAATCGTATGTTTCATGTTGATATCTCTGATAGTGTTTATAATTTTCTAAGTACTATTGCAAAAGATGAATCCTAGGTTGAGCATTTGCGATTTAGGCACTTGAATTTTCACAGCCTAATGATACTTGATCAAGAAAATATGGTAAAAGGGTTGCATAGCATACATCATCCTAATCAGTTATATGAAGCCTGCAATATTGATAAACATTATAAATTGCCCTGTACAACAGAACAACAACAACGAGCATCTCAATTTCTTGAATTTGTTCACTTTGATGTCTGTAGCCTAATAAGTACCTTATTAAATGGAACTAATAGGTACTTTCTAGCCTTTATTGATGACTTTACTTGTAAAATATAGTTATATTTCTTACAAAGGAAATATGAAGTCCTTGATTTTTTTAAGAAATTTAAGACACATGTTGAAAAGTAAAGTGGTTGTTTCATTAAGGCTTTGCATACTGATGGTGGAGGAGAATGCACCTCCAATAAATTTAAAGAATTTTGTGAAGAACAAGGAATACAACATGAAGTGACTCTTCATTACACTCCTCAACATAACGAAGTTACCAAAATAAAAAATAGAACAATTATGGACATGGTAAGGAGCATGTTAAAATCTAAGGGAATGTCATTTTTTTTAGGAGAAGTCGTCTCATGTTCCGTTTATATCCTGAATAGATCATTAACAAAGGGAGTTATAGATCTTACTCCTGCAAAAGCTTTGAGTGGTATTAAGCCAAGTGTGAAGCATCTGAAAGTGTTTGGCGATGTTGCTTATGCTCCTATTCCAATAGAGACAAGGAAGAAGTTAGATGATTGATATGAAAAAACAATCTTTATTTACTATAAACACAGAGGATACAAATTATTCAATCGTATTACAGAGAAGGTCATTGTAAGTCGAGATGTGACATTTGCCAAAGATGAAGTTTGGGACTAGAATAAGGATACTCATCCTCAAAAAGTTATTATTTCTCTAGAATAAGAAGAAGTACCTAACATAAATGGAAAAGCCCTATTAAGTTTAATACAAGATTCATCTTTGTCTCAGATCCAATAAAATCTTGCAGGCCACGATAACAATATTAGCAACCAATACTTCTAGAAGATTATGAGGTAAATCTTGATAATGAAGTCAATAATGATGGAGAATTAGTACACTTTGCGCTCTTTAGAGATTCTGAATCTGACATTAGAAGAAGCAATCAGAGATCATAAATAGTTTATGATTATGTAAGAGGAAGTTAAAGCAATAGAAAGAAATGATGCATAACCGATCTCCCACGGCTACAAAGCAATTGATGTGAGGTGAGTTTTAAAACCAAAATCAAATGAAATGGTGAGATGGAAAGACATAAGGCAGGATTATTAGAAAAGGCATTCGAACAACGACTAGGTTATCACTATCAAGAGATGTTTTCTCTAATCACTTGAATGGAAACTATCAGACTTCTATGGCTACATAAAATCAGTGGAAAATTCATCAAATGGATGTGAATCAACTTTCCTTAATGGCCCACTTGAGGAAGAAATGTTTTTCAAGCAACCTCCTAGTTTTATAAAACAAGGGAGAGAATAAACTATAAAGATTACAGAATGTGGAATTAGGCACCAAAAACGTGGAATAAATGAATTGATTCTTTTTTATTAAAGATTGACTTTAGCAAATGTCCCTCTAAGCATGCGTTATACACAAAATTCAAAATTTCAGGGGATATCTTAATAGTGAGCCTATATGTTGATCACTTAACTTTTGCAGGAAATAAGCCAAGTATGGTTGGAATACTATAATGCAAGAATTTGAAATGATCAATCTTGGTTTAAAGTCATACTTCTTGAAGTAATCTAAAGAGATGATGGGATTTTTATCTCTTAAAGAGATATGTTGTTGAGATCTTAACAAAGTATAAAATGTTTGATTGTAATCCTACAAGAACTCCTGTGAAAGTCAATACAAAATTGACAAAAAAGTGAGAAGGGCCACTTGTTAATTTAATGTACTTAAAGCAAATTGTTGGAAGTTTAAGATATCTCACATGTATAAGGCCAAACATCTCCTATGGTGTTGGTTTAATTAACAGATTCATGGAATCACCAAATCAATCTCACTTCCAAGTGGCTAATTGTATCCTGTGATATTTAAAGGGCACACACGATTTTGAAGTATTTTATTCTTCTTCTAATAACTATGACCTTGTTACATATTCAGACAGTGATTAGGGAAGAGATTTGGATAACCGTAAAAATACTTTCGATTATTCTTTTAACTATGGTAATATAACTTGCTCATGGTCATCAAAGAAATAAGCTATTATTTCACTTTCAACCTATGAAGCAAAATATGTTGCTGCAATCTCCAACATATGTTAAGAAATTTGGTTAAGTAATTTAATGAGTCAAATTCATGTGCCAATTGAGAGAAGTTTGAAAATATTTGTTGACAATGTTTCCGCAATCAATCTATCCAAGAATCCTATTACACATGGAAGAAGTAAGCATATTAATATTCATTTCCATTTCTTAAAGGACCTAGTCAAGAAGAAGAAAATTGAACTAAAATACTGCAAATAAAAAAACCAAGTGATTGATATCTTCAACAAGTCGTTGAAATTTGAAACTTTTATGAAGTTGTGGAATATGCTTGGCATGACTATAAGGTCAAATAGGATTAAGGGGGGGTGTTGATGTAATCTCGATTCTATTGGGATAAAAATTGTTATGGTTTAGTTGTTGTTATCTTCTGTTATGATTTCCTCGCATTAATTACGTGATATTATTTTCTAGTCATATTTATTTAGGATAAAAACTAGTTAGGTTTATCTTATTTTTTCCTAATTCTTAGGTTCTGTAAGTTAGTGAATGGTCTATAAATTAGTTCTTCTTGATTATAATCAGTGTGCAGAAAATTTCTATCAATAAAGAAAATTCTTTGTTCTAAATTTTGTTCCTCTTCAATTGCCATTATACTCCTCTTCCTTTTAATTCATTTTTCTATTAAGGTTAAGTTGCTTACCTTTTCTTTCCTGCATGATCCAATAGGCTTTACTATGCCTCAAACTAATTAAGTTTGGAGAATTATTTTGATGTTTGCAATAATCCTAACTATTATTACTTATTACTAGCTCATGAAGATGCCAGAAAATGTCAGTTTTACTACCTTGATTGCTAAGGATTTTAAAAAAGCTGCATTAAACATGGAAAAAGTGCTTCAGATCGACTTTGGATTAGAACAGAAGAAAGTTGATCATCTAACCATGGAGACAAGAAAATGATATTGGTCTATTTAGTTCTAAGTTTGCTCGTCGCCATGGACTTCACTTTTTTAGAACCACTACCACCTGATTCTTCTTAAACATTACATTCTACAGCTAAACCATGTTTTAAAAAGACATTTTTAAAGCTATTGGTTGGATTCCAAATGCCAAAACCATGAATGCCCTTATAAAGGTTTATGAGATTAGCATATCACAAACTCTCATTACTCTGTGCGGCTTGGTTCCTGGTTATTAGTTCACTGTTGCATTAATTGACAGGATAGGCAGGTCTAACATTTAACTTATGGGATTTCGTTTTCATGTTAGTATTCACGTTTGCTTTGGCCATCCCTTACCATCACTGGACATTACGGAGTAACCATCTTAGTTTTGTCACAATGTACTCTCTTACATTCTTTTGATAAAAAATTGAGAATAAACTACAAATTTTTTTCACTCAGAAAATTGTTTGAAAGGAAAGAAATAACAAAAGTGACCTTGAATCTATGAATGAAGATATAGAAATGTGATTCTTTTTATTGATCTTTTTTTTTACTTTCAATTGTTAAATAAGAATCTAAAAGAGAAAATAGAAGAATGAAATATAATAATACATAAATTAGGGACCATATTCCTATTTATAAAATTTGATACGTCAAATTACCAATTTGTCAATCATTAGCTAGTAATTTACACATTAAAAATTCTACACATATTCATATTAGTCCCCATACTTTATATTAGGTGACACGGACTTCTAAATAGAATTCAATAACTTCGATTAGATCTTTGAAGTTTATAATAATGATATACATACATATATATATGATTATTTACTCCAACACATGTACATCTACATATTTGTTAGTAAGTATATAGATGATATACAATCTAATTCTATCAATCTCTCAGTGAGATTATACTACCATGTACTCATACAACAAAATCTTTATTCACATACAAATCATTATAAATGATCATAAGTGCACAAAATTAAAGATACTTCATCTAAATCGATCTTTTCTAATATCCTCATTGATACAAGGACATAAGAGGCAATCGTTGCAATTTTTGCAAATAAACTTACAATGATCTCATGCATAAACTTACTAAATGTCATAGATCAAGTGTGGATGTGTAGGATGGAATTATATGTAATGTGATCCACACATGCCTATTTCCAATTGGTCCAACCTGAACTAAATGAGATAAGAGTTCATAGTAAACTGTATAAACTGAAAACTTCATAATGAAAACCAAATAATGCCATTACATTAAATATCACATCAATCATAAAAGTATAATACGAACTCCTAAATCAAATAGCTTCAAACGTAACTACACTTATATAAGCAACATGCTTAAGAAAGGTCGTAGGTGACAATGCCTTAGTGAACAAATCCATAAGCATGGAGTTTGTTTTTATTCGCTTAACATTAACAAAACCATTTTGAACACTTTTTTTTATAAGGAATTTAATTTGTATATGTTTAGGCTTATAAGAACTCTTATTGCCATTTGAATACAAGATTGCAACTCTATTACCACAATACAACTTGAATGACCTTTTAACACAGTCTACTACTCATAATCCTGAAAAAAATTATGCAGCCATATTGCATGCAACAAATTCAACTTTTATAGTCAAAGATGCAACGAGTTTCTACTCAACATTCTTTTACAAAATTACTCCTCCAGTTAAAAGAAATATATAACAAGATGTCGATTTATGTCTATCTTGGCATCCATAAAAGTCATAATTAAAAAAAAACTAATGATCAAGTTTGCCCAACCTTCTATAGGTAAGCATATAATTGTTAGTGTTTTGCAAATATCAGAAGATTCTCTTGAATACTACTCAATCTTTTCTTCTTAAATTGCTTTGGTATCTATAAGCATTCCTACAACATACATGAGATTAGGACAAGTGTAAAATTACACGTATAATGGACTCTATACTGTCGACACGCAAGGGACATTCTATATAAACTTAGATTCTATTTCATTTTTCACAAATTATTTTACGCTTAATTTATCCTTTTTAGATACGGGAGTGTCATGAGGTTTACAATTTTTCATACCAGACCATTGCAACAACTTTTCGGTATAATCCAACTGTAATGATCTGAGAAGTTTCCTTGAATATTCACAGTAAATTTACATCCCCAATATGAAGGATGCTTCACTAAGATTTTTAATTTCAAATTACTTTAAAAGAAAAATTTTAGTTTCTTGAAGTAATTCCATATCGTTACTGAAAAGAAAAATATCATCCACATGTAGGACTAAGAAAATGAATCTACTCCTATTGAATTATGGTACACACAATCTTTAACAATGTTTACTTCAAATTCAAAAGATTGAACAACTCGATAAAACTTTTGATACCATTGAGGAAAAGCTTTCTTAAGCACGTAAATAGATTTCTTAAGTTTACAAACTAATTAGTTAGTTTCCTCATAAGCTAATCCTTCTGGTTGTTTCATATAGATCATTTCCTTAATGCCTATGTTAAAAAAAGTTGTCTTCACATTCATTTGATAGAACTTATGATCAAATGTGTCAAAAGTGTCATAATATTCTTAAAAGGATATTTTGAAGAAATTGGTGAAAATTCTTTCTATTTAATGCCTTCCTTCTGAGTAAATCCTTTGGTGACAAGAAAAGCGGTATACCTTTCAACATTGCTTTGTAAGTCTTTTCTATCTTAAAGGCCCATTTACAATCAATTGGTTTAAACCTTTAGACAATGGATGAGATCCAATACATCGTTGTCTGTCATAGATTGTAATTCCTTAATCATTGCATTACTTCACTTATGAGAGTTAGGCCTTTTAGTTACGTCATGGAAGGTGAGTGAATTACCTCTCACTAAGTCAAAATTTTCCTCATACTCTTAGAAAAATACAATATAATCATTATAATTTCACTTCTCCTTTCCTTAATAGACCTTCTTAAAGGCATTAGTTTTACTTAAACATAAGGTTATTGAGTTTGATTCTCGTGTTCCTCATGAACAACCTATTGAAAAATGATTGGATGATCTTTAGGTATTGTTTGTTATTCTTGATGGGAAGGCCATTCAACATCGTCTTGTATTTGAATTAGATATTATTAAATCACATTAGGTATGAAAACCTAATTGCAATCAACAATAACCAGCTCAAGAGGGACATTGACCAACTCCTCTTTAAAGACAAATTCAATATACTTATCTTCCCCTCTAAACATAACATACTCAAAAAATTGGGTATTTCCTAGTTCAAAGAATGTTCTTATTTTGGGATCGTAAAACTTAAAGTCCCGTGACTTTTAGGAGTATCCTAAAAAATAACTACTAATGGTTATGGCATCTAATTTCTTTTAGTTTAGCCTGTAAGGCTTTACTTTAGCTGGACATCCCCAAACAAATACATGCTTCAAGATAGGTTTCCTGCCTGTCCATAACTTGTGAGGAGTTTTGTTTGTAACTTTTTTAGGAAGTTTATTAAGGATGTAGATTGTGGTCTTTAATACATTTCCCCAAAGTGAGTCAGATAAGGTTATATGACAAATCATACTTTTTATCATATCCTTAAGGGTTCTATTTTATTTCTCCACTACACTATTCATGTTTAGACACTCGGACATGGTGTCGTGAGGAATAATTCCATACTCCTTGGGAATCGTGCAAATAGACCTCGACGTTATTCGTTTGACACTTCGTATCTACCATAATATTCACCACTACAATTAGATCTTGTTGCCTTAATAGTCTTTTCAAGTTGATTTTCAACTTCAACCTTAAAATATTAAAAATGTCCAAGACTTGTGACTTCTCATGAATTAAATATAGGCAACTATATCATAAGTAATCATCTATGAAGATGATAAAATATTGTTGACCACTTTATGAAGGTGTAGGAAACGACCTACATATATTTGTATATATCAATTTTAAGACATCCTCAACTCTTTTGGCTCCTATTTTATTCTTCTTATTTATTGTTTTACCCTTTATTCACTTAATACAAATACTGTAATCTAATCTATCAACTATTCCTAAAATTTCCTCTAACAAAAACATGTTAATTATCTTTATAAAGATATCATCCAAATGCTTATACTATAGTAAGTAAGAATTATCATTTGATAATTTGTGTTTAGTACCTTTTGTTTCAATATTATGGGACTCATTATATAAATTTATCATATCAAGTAAATAAAAGTTATCGTGATCAAATAAATTACTAGTTTTGACAAGTATAAAATTAAAATAAACATCGCATTTTCTATTTTAAAATAAATAAGTAAATCCTTCTGTGTCTAATATAGAAATTGAAACAAAATTATGTTTAAAAGGTGATATAATGAATTTGTAATTTAGTTTTAAATAGAAATCAGTACGTCATAATAACCAAAAAGTGTCTATATGTAAAACTTCCACCAGATTTTTAATTCCTATATAGATGTATTTTTCATAATCACTAGGTCTTTGGTAGTTCAGGTAATCCTACATAAATTTATTTATATGAGTTGTAGCATTGGAATCCAACTACCAATTATACCTATGTACTGAAATCAAATTAAATTTAGTACAAACAAGAGCGAAAGATGTACCATTCTTTATGCACTAAGTGTGATATTTAGGGTAGTCTCTCTTTATATGAGAAGTACCTTTGCAAAATAAACATTTCCTTTCTTTATGTCCTTTAGACATACCTTTATGCTTCTTATGCGGTTTAGACACTATAATCTCTTTACCTTTCCTCTTGGCAAATAGGCATTCTCAGTCTTGTGTTGTATCGCCCTATCTTCCTTTTGTACTAAGTAAGATATGAGCACATTCAATATCCATTTATCCTTTTGACAATTATAGCTCACCTTAAACTAAATGAATTATGGAGGAAGCGAAATCAATACTAAATGAACAAGTAGGTCCTAAAAAATTTCTACCTTTAGTGTCTTTAATTTTCTTGCAAGATTAAACATTTCAAACATGTACTCTCTTGTGCTCTCATTACCCTTATACCTCATGGAGACAAGTTTCCTTAAAGCTATACTTATCTTTACTTTTTCACTTTTGGAAAAACACTCTTCAAGGGTATCAAGGAGCCTTTTGGCATTCATTTCTCCAAATTTAGTATATAGAAACATTTATATGATAACATTTTTTATTATCGTAAGACCTATATGATTAGAGCGATCCCACCTGTTAAAAACTCTCTGATCCTCAAGAAAACTTTGATTTTTAAAAGGTGCAGGATGTGACTCTCTCAATGTAAGGTCCATATCCATACATCTCAAAATCATAAACACCTTATTTTTATAAGTTTTAAAGTTACTACCTCTAAGTACCATAATGCTATTAATTGTTACAATAGCAGAAGAAGCATTAAAAATTTTAATTGTATAGAGAACAATATATAAGATACAATTAGCTCACATAGACATATAACCATAACTAAACAATGATTAATTATTCCAATAATAATGATCCATCTCAGGATAAACCGCTATGACATTGAATATAGTCATTGGATAAAGATGCTCACAATTGGTGTTTTTAGTATGGTAATCAAAGCATTGATAATAATATCCAGTCGAGCATTTAACCTTCCTTTAGACTGACTTAACACTTACAATGGAAATTTAATAATCATCACATGTTTATTACCATATGTGCATGTAAGTCTTTAACAAACAATAATCTTCTTTTGAACTGACATATTACCCGTATGAAGAAAAACATACACCATCATCTTAGTAATTCAAAATCAAAAAATATTTTTAAAAGAGGTCACTTTGATGACTATACTATTTAAACTAATCAAAAAGAAGAAAAAAAGGTATTATGAATTAATTTTTTAAATATTAATCACTAATCATAAGTAGAAAAAATATATGCAATACTAATGGATATAAAAAATTTTTAATTTTGTTTCAAATAAATTATGGCATAAAAATACAAAAATTAATTAATTAATTAATTAATATAAATTAAAATTGTCTAAATTAAACAAAACATCTAATGCT
>JAOXYD010167832.1:0-10121 GCA_028565735.1 Pinacopodium congolense | reverse complement strand
TATGTTATTTCTTTTTATTTTTTTATTTTTTTTTTCAGTTTCTGTATTTAGAAAAACTAAAACCAAAAACAAAAATAGTATTAAACATCCCTTTAGTTTTGACTTTTGAGACTATTAAAGTATCTCATATAACAATTATTATATTTTAATGATATTTATAGCCTATTCTTTTGATCAATTTAATCTATAGTACTTGAATATAATATAAATTGTATGAAGATAGTTAACTAAATCAATAAATGATTCATCATTTCAAAGTAATTAATGAGAATAATGATTTGAAAATTTTATAATTAAAGTGAATTCAAGTTTGAAAATGTTATTTTCAAATATTAATTATTAATTAGGAAAAAGAACATAATTATATTTGATTAGAGATATTAATTCCAAACTCCATTTACACTGAAACATTAGATAATGAAAAGATTAAATTATGCATTATAACTATATATAAACGAGTTAAATCAAATCATTTTAATATTTTTAATGTTTGAATGATCATGACATATTGATATATATTAATTTTAATTTATAATTATAAATTATTTAATTGAAGAATTAAAATTATATTCAAATATTCTTAATTTATATAATTTTAATTAATGAATTATAATTTATTAATTTATAATTATTATCAATATATTATAGACCTAATAGGTCACATATAAAAAATAATTAAAAAGAAAAAATTAATTTAGTTATGCTAGATTTAATTGTGAAGTTTGAAAATTTTTAAGGAATAAATATGTGAAGTTTGAGAAAGTTTAAGAATTAAACATGTGACATTAGAATATATTTGATTCTATTAAGATTAATTTTTAATTACATATTTAAGTTTAGTTTTAACTTAAAAATTTTTATTTTTCTATATAAAAAAGGAAAGAGATATATGCAAAGCTAGCATTTTATGTTCTTTTTTCTCAAATTATGGAGTTTTTTCTTAAGTTAATTTGTGAATATTATTAGAGGTTAGGTATTTAAATTGTTATAGTTGACAGAATTATTAGAAAAAATTCTATATAATTATTTAATTAAGTTTGTTTTAATTTTAAATTTTTTATTTATTATTTTAAATTAATTTGTTAAAAAGATTCAAAATTATTTAGCTGCACATGTTTGATCGTCGTTGATTGTTCAACAGTCATCAAGCTGAGAATAGAAACTTCGCACAGTTTCGGGGTTGTCCCATGCAATAAAGGCCCAAGGCCTCGTCAAGAGGATGCCTTGCGTTGGTGCCAAGCACCACTACCAGGAAGGTTGCTAGCTCATTTGAATAAATTTTCCAACTTCAACTTTTTATTTCATTTTTAATAATTTTCATTTTTTAAAACATATTTATCATTTATATATTTTTCTTCTTGACGCTTTTCTGGTGTACCTGGAAAATTATCAAACTGAAGACGCAGTAAAATCTTTACCGTTCATCGACTCATCCATCGAACGGCTACGTCTTTGGTCAACGCCTTTAGGCTTCAGCTCTAAGAAGAGGCGAGAACGTAGACACTGCCATCATTTCAAGCTCTGCTTCTCTTTGCACTCAGAAATTCCGTCTTACCATGTGCCAACTGATCACTGCCGAGGATAACTTTGTTTTCAAGCCCTACCTCCACTTTTACTGCTGCTAAAAACAGAGACTTCACTGGGGACACAATGGGAATACCTACCAAATATGAGCCCAAGATCATCAGCGGAGACACTGGTTATGTCCTTGAAGATGTTCCTCATTTGACTGACTACATCCTTCATCTCCCTGTACCTCCTTTGTCTTTCTACTTCTCGTTATAACGTACTATCATGCAGTGTACTTTCAAACATAGGAGTGCGCACATGTGCATGTGCATGAATTTTTATAACTTTGACTCGTTGTATTTTCATGTTTCAGTTTTTATCTTCTTGCAGTGTTCTCAGGTATGTTAAAAGGTTTTCTGGGGATGATTCTCATAAGTCCAAAGCTAACAACTAAGCCAGTTCTATGACCAAGTAATTGCTTTTATATTCTTTTCTTGCAAAACCCTTCAGTTTATTTTAATTTCTTTGTCATTTTCATTTTGTAACTGGTAGTTGACATGTGTTCTTTGCTGTTTCAACTTGTTATTTGGATTGGACACGGCAGACATATCCCAACCCATTACAAGACAATCCTTCCTATTCAGTTGTTAAGTATGTGTTTTTTTTCTTTTTTCTCACTGTTTTTCTACTTCTCTGTAGTACCCGTATTGCTCATTTGATTCGAATTATTTTACAATTTTTGTTAACAGACAGTATTTTGTTAATGAAGATGATACTGTTGCGCAAAAGGTATCATTACTTGATTCTTATTCTCTTCCAGTTGAAATCCCTCGTAACTTTACATATGCTGGTAACTGCCAACCAGTTTCTGGGGTTTTGATGCGGAAATTTATATATCATGTATGTAGATTGTTGTCCAAAAAGATAGTCCAAGGGGGACACACTTTAGACGTGCTGGTCCACGCCAAAAGGTGTAAACTTTCTTCACCAAGTTTGATACTTTCCTCAGTTTGCATCAATGGAATTTCGAACATTGACATGTTATTGAATGCCTTATCAGGTATACTTCGAATCAGATGAAGTTTTGGCTTGTATTGTAACGTGCGGTGGTCTATGCCCTGGTTTGAACACTGTAATTAGGGAACTAGTCTGTGGCTTACATTACATGTATGGTGTCAGAAGCATCCTTGGCATCGAGGTAAACCCTTGCATTTGTCTTCTAGTTTGGCAAAATGTCGAGGTCATTGGGTCTTATTCTTTTTGTATCAGTTGTGTCATTAGGTTGACTTAAATTTATCTACTTGGTGCATGAAAGAGGAGTTTTGTGTTCTTGAAACAGGGGGGATATAAAGGCTTCTATGCTCGAAACACTGTACCATTGATACCAAAAGTTGTGAATGATATTCATAAGCGTGGAGGCACCATCCTTGGGACATCACGAGGTGGTCATGAGACCTCAAAAATCGTTGACAGTATTCAAGACAGAGGCATCGATCAGGTACTTAAGATTTCTTTAATGTTTGCTCTTTTGTTTCGTATACTAGTCGTGGGCATGAGAATTTTAAATGGTTTGCATCTCAGGTTTACATAATTGGAGGTGATGGAACTCAAAAGGGGGCTTCTGTGATTTTTGAGGTATCTTTGTTTTGGAGGCAGAGTAAAGGACATTTTTAGGCTTATGTTCTATCGTATGATTGAAATTTAGGTCATAAGTAGTACTGATACTGGTTCTAAGCAGGAAATTAGAAAACGTGGGCTCAAAGTTGCTGTTGTTGGAATTCCTAAGACCATTGATAATGACATTCTGGTACCCTTTCTTGTCATACTTTTGAAACCATGATTCCATCTAAAACTTCATACAAGACTTTCAAGCAAATCTGAAATTTTCAATAATTATGATGCAATTCTTCAGGTTATAGACAAGTCTTTTGGTTTTGATACTACTGTCGAGGAAGCTCAGCGAGCTATTAATGCGGCCCATGTTGAAGCTGGGAGCACAGAGAATGGTGTTGGTGTAGTCAAGTTAATGGGTCGGTATAGTGGTAAGCACTGTATCATTCTGTCAGTTTAGAAGGAGAATTGCATCAATTAAACCGCAACTAATAGACACTCCAAAACGAAGTAGTACCAAATTTTTGGATTGAAGTCGGATCTTTTTCAGTACAGGATTTATAGCTATGTATGCAACACTTGCGAGCCGAGATGTGGACTGCTGTTTAATTCCAGAATCTCCCTTCTATCTTGAGGGACCTGGTGGGCTGTTTGAGTTTGTGAAGAAAAGATTAAAAGAAAATGGACACATGGTTATAGTAATAGCCGAAGGAGCAGGACAAGAGCTTCTTTCTGAGAGAATCCATGCCATGAATCATGAAGATGCTTCAGGGAACAAGCTAATTCAAGATGTGGGCCTTTGGATTTCTCAGATTAAGGTTTAATTAATATACTTGCGTGCCACTTTTAGTTAATATGTTACATGGAATTGTTGATTACTGCATGATAAAGAGAAGAATATAGATCCGGTGAGCGTCACCTGTGTCAATTTTCTTATACGTATTCTTCTCCAGGATCACTTTGCAAAGCAGCGAAAGATGACTATTCATCTGAAATATATTGGTCAGTTAAAGAGTTGAAATTTCCTTTATATTTTTATATCTTCATTTACTGTCTATACCAATACGTTGAGAAACAAGCGACTTTCCTTGATTTGGAAGGCAGATCCTACCTACATGATTCGAGCTATTCCAAGCAACGCTTCTGACAATGTCTACTGTACCCTACTAGCTCATAGTGCCATTCATGGAGCAATGGCAGGATATACAGGATTTACAGTTGGCCGTGTTAATGGAAGACATGCTTACATACCTTTTTATGTAAGTTTCTCCTTTCATATAAATGATCTCATAATGTTCTACACATATAATAACAATGTTATATTGCTAATTGCATTGCTAATTTGACTTTGTCATATGACAATACCAGTCACCAAAAAGCTATGAAGTTCCATTGCAATGCTTAGACATTTTATTGATACTAATCTGATTAATTATGACACAGCGTGTGATTGAGACACAGAAGAAAGTTGTGATTACAGATAGGATGTGGGCGAGACTTCTTTCTTCAACAAATCAGCCAAGTTTTATTGGACCGTAGAGATGTTAATGCAGACGAGGGTCAGAAGATTGTTCAAACTCCATTTTACTAAATGGAGATGGAGAGATCACTTTGAGACCTTGATGGCCAATTCAAATGCATTGAAAGTAACACGTATTAATTACAATATCCAGTCACATTGTTCGTATTTTAGTCAATCAGCTGCTATATTAGTACATTATCTATGATTTTTTTTCGAGTTGATTAATAAATATCTTTTTATATCCCCTCTTTCCCTAAATTACTTAACATTATTTTAAAAATCGGTACAGTACTAGTATCATATTGATATCGGTCAATATCAATACCAGTATCAGTTAACTTTTTAAAATTATAAAATGATCTCTAAATTTTATAAAATTTGTAACATAATCCTTATATATATATTATACATATTTTGTAAACATAATTTCAATATATTTCAAACTTTCAATTAATATAATAAATATAATAAAATTTTCATACAATATTTATATTTTTCACATATTTATCAAATAAATTATAATACGAATTAATATAAATAAAATAACAATCATCAAGCCATCATAATTTAATATTAATATATCAAAATTTACATAAATTAATAATAATATACAATAAACAACTATTTTCTTCATTCATATTAATACTAATATTTATCTATTTTTCAAATAAATATCAACCTGAATAAATATAATAAAAATAACATAAACGTAGATACACATTAATGAATATCAATATATCAAAGTATCATCAAGTAAACAACCTCCAATCATGAAACTGTAATCAATGTATGAAAATATCATATAATAAATAATACATAGAATAAAAAAATACTATAACTAACATCTATATCCAGCACAAGAACTCCATAAAGCAAAATTGAAACTTGAAAAGCAAATAAATAGTTAATATATATATATATATATATAGTTTAACATATACATCAAATACCATAAAAAAAAAGGAGAATAACCTGAAAATACATAGATATTCATTGTCCAAAGCTTCTAGGCTATTGACTACTAAAATCAAGCTAGATCCACCTATCATCCATTACAAAATCCTCATCAAGAAGAGGAAACTGATCACCGCCATCATCCAATCTTACCCCAACAAATGACACATCAATATCCTCCCAATGAACATCAACATCTCCCTGTAAGTCACCCTCATCTAGAATACTTGGCTTCTCAGATACCCAATCAGCCAAAGTATCAATAGATCTAAAGAAATAGGATCCTTATCACTAATTGTTCTAATCAAAGTCATAGTAAACAAATAAATCAAATGACTAATGAGATTCTAGAAATAATATTGAACATAATAATAAAAATAATAAAAAGAGCATACCTCTCTTGAAGCTTCAAGTTGTATCTAGCATAGACCAAATCATTCAACCTCTTATACTCCAATCTATTCCGCTTCTTGGAGTGGATGAACTTGAACATGTTCCAATTCCTTTCACATCTAGTTGGACTCACGCATTAACTTAAAATATGAATTGCAAACTTTTGTAATTCTGGAACATTATTGCTAAAAGTATCCCACTAAGCAACTACACCACAAAAAATGATCTTATAAATAAAATAAAGTAATGATTAATTATAAACAAGTAACAAAAGTAAAGAAATATATACCTGGATTAATCTTCTTTCTTTCCTATATTGTTAAATGTGTCCCGAAATCACCAGTAGTCTCCTTATATGCTACTATCTGTGAGGTGAGCATGTCTTGCATCATCTTATGCCTAATAATAGTAGTGATAGTCCTTAGCATCCCCTTGTTAACATCAACTTTCTTCTTATAATCGTACGAGAAGTAGACACATGGATTAAGGAATGCTCCAGCAGCAAATAAAGGTGTGTACAGTTGATTTTCCCATTTTTCTGAATGATTGATAGGAAAGGATTGTATAATGTAGGTCTGTTCTTCAAATTGACCTTTATAGCTTCCTTTGCCCTTTCCATGGCATTATAAAAATATTCCATCATTGGTTTTTCATCACTATCTGCCAGACAAAGGACTCTAATCAAAGGCTTACAGGATCTAACCATAAACTGACAATTGGACAAAAACTCTCTGTTCTTAATAATAATGGAAGCAACCTCTAATCCAGCATTGAACCTGGCATGTTGAGAACCTACCCACCTATCACTAGTAAACATCTATCACAACTCCTTCATCACCATAAAACTTTGTGGTGTTAGAAAGTTGGTGGCAAATATGGTAATCGCAGGACGACATAAATTTTTCCCACTAGTGAACTCCCTCCTCATTAAGTTTAACACCCATGCACGATTATAAATAAATCTCATTATCTTTTTTACCTTCAACATAGTCTTTGCTATCATAGGAAAATATCTACTATCTCCAAAATCTTTCAACATCAAATCAATACAGTGAGCAGCACATGAAGTCTAATAGAAAGAGTTATATGCATTCTGTAATCTCTTACCAGCTGATTTGTAAGTTGCATCATTGTCAGTGATAAACTGAACAATGTTCTCAGGCTCAACTTCATTAACAACTTCCTAAAAAAGATAAAACATATAATCATCATTCCTAATCAAACTAGATGCATCAATTGACTTCAAAAGCATGGTTCTCGTGATAGAATAAACTAAGAAATTAATATAAGACTCCTGATTCTGGTTAGTCTAATCATCACACATAATAGAACACCCATAACAAAGCCAAGCAATTCTTTTCTCTTCCAAATAATTTCTCATCTCATCAACACACTTGGCAAAAAGTTTACCTCTATAGTCATACATTGAAGAAGCCTTATAACCCGAACCATAAGAGGTCATAGCATCCACCATAGGTTAATAATAATGTAATTGAGTAGCATTGAATGACAGACTTGCATCATATCACCATCTAGCCATAGCTATATCAACTTACTCACCTGCTTCCCTTATTTGCAGGACAACACGAATGGAAGGTTGAGCTCCTGGAGTTGTTTTTAGAGCAAAACAATTGGCAAATGATCTCATTCTTTTTTATCTAACCTTATTGTTGCCTAAACCACTCCCTTGTTATTGGGTAAAAGGGATAGAAGGTCCTCCAACATCAGATCCACCAGCTTCATCTCTACTAACATCAGCTCCATCACCTCAGAAAAATGAACTAATACTGCCCATGCTAAAACTCACTCTGCCTCTTCTATCTTTCTCTGTCTAATACTCCTCTATCAAAGTCTTCATATGCCACTTGACATCATTAGGAACCTTTTTACAAAATTCTACATTACCTTTTATTCCGGCTAAATGCCTCTTCAATCTTGTAATTCCTTCACCTTTTAAAGTCTTGCCATAATAATTGCATATAATCTAGCTCCTCGAACTAGAACTAGGAACCAATGTACCGTGAGCCCATACTAGATCCTCGAATCTCCCAAAAGGGATAAAAGTGTCACCAACAATGCTTGATGTGGAACTACCCTTCATTTACCTATCAATATCAATATAATTAATTAAGGCATTAAGTAAAATAAACTAATTGTAATTTATGAAACATACACAAGTGATTACATAAATGCAATTAATAGATCGTATTAACTCATTCATGTATTTAATTATAAGAATATACATTCAATTTTATCAAACATATCACAATTTTGCTTAAATTTGAAAATTTCCAATTTCTCAATTTCACCTAAAATTGGAATAATTCAAATTCCATCAAATTAAATGCAATTGGTCATTGTATTAGCTCATTCACGCATCTAATTACAAGAATATGCATTCAATTTTATCAAACATATCGCAATTTCACCTAAATTTGAAAATTCCAAAATTTTCAATTTCACCTAAAATTGGAAAATTTCAAATTCCTTCAAATTAAATGCAATTGATTATTGTATTAGCTCATTCATGCATCTAATTACAAGAATATGCATTCAATTTCATCAAACATATCACAATTTTACCTAAATTTGAAATTTTCCAATTTTTCAATTTTATCTAAAATTGGAAAAAATCAAATTTCATCAAATTAAATGTAATTGATCATTATATTAGCTCATTCATGTATCTAATTACAAGAATATGCATTCAATTTCATCAAACATATCATAATTTCACCTAAATTCTCAATTCTCAATTTTTCAATTTCACCTAAAATTGAAAAAATTCGAATTCCATCAAATTAAATACAATTGATCATTGTATTAGCTCATTCATGGATCTAATTACAAGAATATGAATTTAATTTCATTGAACATATCAAAATTTCACCTAAATTTGAAATTTTCCAAATTTTCAATTTCACCTAAAATTGGAAAAATTCAAATTCTATCAAATTAAATGCAATTGATCATTGTATTAGCTCATTCATGTATTTAATTACAAGAATATGCATTTAATTTCATTAAAGACATCACAATTTCACCTAGATTTGAAAATTTCTAATTTAGAAACCCTAATTTTATCTAAATTCGAAATTGATTCAATCTATATTTATTCATATCAAATTCAGCTTTTATAATACTTAAATTTGATGAATTAAACACTAATTAACAATTAATTGAATGAAAATTTAATAAAATTGAAAAAACCCAAATTTTAGGGTTTAGAAATTTACTAATTTTTGCTCCAAATCTTGAAATAAGTTTATGAAAATGAATGTAGATGTTAAGATGATGTTATAGCTCCTACCACTTGCTGGAATTTGATCTGAAACTTGAAAATCTCCTGAAAATGAGTTTGAAATCAAATTTGTAAAAATTGGTGTTTTGTGATTGTTGTTTATTTTTATAGGTATTTTGAAATTGTTGGAGTTACATAAAAGAAATGGGTGAAGGATTAAATGCAAATCTATAAGGTTTTGAAGAAAAAATTAGAGTTGTAAGGGTGGTTATGAAGTTTTGATGAGAGAGACGAGAGAGAAGAAGAAAAAAAATGAGGAAATTGGCTATTGGTTTGATATATACAAGACAGCGGTCGACTGAATAGAAGGATCAGTCGAATAATGGTAAGTTCAGTCGATCGAATTATTCGCAATTAATTATCAGTCGATCGAATTATTCGTAATTAATTGTTTGGTCGAATGCGTAGATGAATCGGTCAACCAATTAACTTTTTAAAATTACAATATCACCCCATACCGGCGTAAAACTGACCGGTATGGGTTAGTATACTGGCCCAACATAGTTTTTAACCGTCTCCTACCGGTGAAGGGCCGGCTAGTACATACCGGTTTTTAAAAGATTGATCTAGAGTTAATTACATCGTGATTCCTTGTGGTTTCAAGATTTTTCACATACCCCTTATAGTTTATAAATTACACCAGATTCCCCTCTTTTTTATGCAATTTTTACCATAGCCTATGCCGTTAAAAAAATGAGTCATACTAACAGTTATTGACGTGGAATTTGACTTAGCACTTGACATAGAAGATATTTTGAAGTGGCATCTGACATAACACCTGGTAGAGAGCGTGGAAAAAGGATACAATGAAATTTCCTTCAAAGTTCAGGG
>JAOXYD010167811.1:0-10121 GCA_028565735.1 Pinacopodium congolense | reverse complement strand
TTATTTTATTTTTTTTGTTAGTTTGATCATCCTTGACTAGGTTTATGTGATGACTGTGAGAAAGAATTTGCATACTTGTTATTATGTACATTGTATTACCTTTACTAACTTTATGCCTTGCATGTGATAAAAATTGTTCTTGGATCATGATGGATTCAAGAATTGTGAGTTGAATAAAGGCATTGGTTGAATTCTTTTATATCTAATTACTTTTTAGCCTTTGATTGAGATTGTTTTAATAAAAGTGTTTAAGTTAATACTTAAGGAGAAGTAATAGTTCAAGTTTGGGGGTATTTGATAGAGATAAATTTTGTTAAGTTTTGGTATGCAATTTCATATAAGTTAATCCCTAGTTTCAATATAAAAGTACTCAAATTGTGTCATTTCGTGTTGAATGTTAGGTTTTATCTCTTGACACAAGTTTTAGACCAAAAAACATGTTCACAAAAGAATTGGGGTAAAAATGGAGCAAGAGCTGTCAACTTAGAACATCAACGACAGGCCGCAGTTGATCCAATAGCAATTCAAGCTAAATTGTGGTTAAAGAACACAACTTGGATCCTTAATAATGCTCTAATAGACCACTTTTAAGGGATAAGTAAAGCATTATTGAGCTCACTATCAGCAAAAAAAAGTAAGAGCAAATCAGACTATTCAATTCCCAAAGGTCTCCAACCTTAAATTTAACATACTTAAGGATAAAAGTAGGCCTAGAGTAGCATTGTTTATTCCCTTCTAGGCAGCATCACATTTTCTTTATATTTTCCATTGTTTTTTTATGTTTTAGATAGGGTTGAATTATATGATATTTTTAAATGTATTTCAATATGAATTAAACTATATTTTATTTCCTAAATATGCGTTTTGTGTTTATATTATGTTTTGATGCATATTTAATTATTAAACACAAATCTATATAGAAAAGAAGAAGATTAGAGTGATTGGAAGCAATTAATTGGAGTTTTGCAATTGAATTAAATGAAAACATTGGTTTTGTATTTTAAAAGCTCCAAAACGACAACAAAGATGAGACAAAATGGCTTGAAACTGGAAGACTTGATTTTGTTTTGAATTAAAGGCATAAAGCCCTAGTGTGGAGGCTTGGCCAAGAGGTATGGAAGGCTGCACAAAAAATATACAACAAGAAATAGAATAGAGAAGGAGAGCGATGACTAGACATAAAGCACACAAAAAACAAAGAGGAAAAGATGAGATACTTGGAAACTTGGCTAGACAAAGGATGTGAGGAGCTCATCCAAGTGTGGGTTGTTTTTGTCCTCTGCTCCACACATGGGACCAAGCTTTGCATGAAGAGTGGTGGAGGCGTAAAGGACTCCTCTCATGTTTTAGGACTTGGTCAAAATTTGCAGCTTAGAGACCTTTACCATAGAGAGAAGCAGAAAAGCATCCAAGACATGCAGAGGAGCTTCATCTAAGTCAGCAATCACAGCTGCATTTCAATTGAATTATTTCTTGATTTTCTTTTTATTTTGTCTTTTTATTTTCTTAATTTGACCATAGTTGAACGTGTTCTTCTCAATTTAATTGGTTTCTCATATTTGTTGATCGAATGTTGGATGGTTTAGCATACGTTTTGTCATAGTTTTGTTTGGCCGAATATCATGTCAATCCATGGCTGAATTTCATGTTTTTCCTGGCTAAAGTTCATGCTTTGATTTTATGTGCAGCCTTTATTTCTCTTATTTAAGAATTGAATTTATAATTTTAAATTTATCTAGATCAAGTATTAGGTTATTTAAAGTTTTATTTCATATAGTTTCAATTATCCTTAGAATGGTTGGTTCATTTATGTTTAGTAGTTAGTTTCCATGCATATTCTTAAGTTTTAATTCATTTAAATTTTAGTTTTTACTTAATTTTTAAATCTGGTATTTTTTTAAAGTGCTAAATTAATTCTTAGTTAATTAAGTTCTAGATAATTGCCCATTAGTTGAAGTAATTTAAGTTTTCATTAGATAAAGTGTTGAATTTGATTTCTTATATTAGTTATTAATTTTCTAGCTTTTATCTTTCTTTCTTTCTTAAGCTTTAGATTTTATTATTTTTCATATTTGTTTTGATTAAAATTTAGCTTGGGTGAAGTGTTATTCCAGGAAGGTTTGTTTATTCTTAGTGTCCTTAGTTCATTGATGCTTGGTATCTAAAAATTTGTGCTTGTTTTTTGGTGTTAATTCATATAATTTTAGTTTTGTTCAAGTAATAGGTGCTAGAATCTTTTATTAGAATATTAATTTAAGCTTTGTTGAATTAGGCTTTACTTAATTAATTAATATCTTAGTTAAGTTAAGTTTGTGTTAGTTTAAGTGCTCAATTGTATTTTCCATTTAGTGTTTTAAATTTTGCAGGTTTTCATTTATTTAGTCAAGTATGATTTATGTTCATTTAGTCTTTGTTTTAGGTATCTTAAACATGTGTGGCTAATTCCCTTAGAGGTTTGGAGATATTTGAACGATGAAGGGATAAAAATTGTGAGAATAGAGTTGAATTCATTCTTAATTTGGAGCTTGGTTTTCTAGGTTGGTTTGGGACTTAAGTTAAACATCATGAACTAGGAGTTATCTCCAGGATTGATCACCCTTTAGGTACAAAAGCTAGGGTTGAGCGTGTGATAGATAATGGTCCATCTCAATTCTCGATAGTATCAATAGGTTAGTTGAATTTTTTAGGATATTTAATCAATGAACCTAGGGTCTCATACCTTTAGTTTACACCTTCCGAGTTTGTGAGTAGGTTGCCTAAGTTAGTCGTTCCTTAATACCTAAAGCGTCTTCACTATTAAATATAGAGAGCTTCTTCTAGGTTATAGATGGGGATAAGGGCATTTCTAAAGCTTGTTAGAATTGTCTAATTTAGAGGAACTAAGGGCTTGAAAGCTTATTTGAGCTTATAAGCCATCACTATGACTAGAGTACCTATCATTTAGATTCTAAGATCAATGATCATCTCAACATCCTAAAAATATCTCCAACCCATTTCTTTACTATTGGTATTAGTCTTGTCTAAATTTTCTTTGTGTGTTTGTCTCTTTACTTGTGTCTTTTGCATCTTAGTTTATCTTACTTTCATCCATTCAGGGTGCTTTATTTTCTCTTTATTGCAACATTTAAAATAACATTTGCATTCCATCTCTCTGTGATTCGACCCTAGCTCACCATTACTACATAGTTTGGGTAGTTGGAAATTTATTATTTGATAACTTGAGATGAGCTCATCAAATTTTATTGTAGGCCTTGATGTGCCAAAGTGATTTAAAAAGTTAAAAAAGTTTAGTTAAATATCTTTGAATGTTAATGAGTAAAATTTTTGGTGTTAAATTTTGTTTTAACAAGATTAGGAAAATTTTGAAAAGGTTTTAATGTTTTGGAAAGTTTTCATAAGTGTTTAAATTTCCATAACCAAGAAAAATTTTGTATTTAAGTTTAATAGTAACATGTTGGTGTATAAAATAATTTTATAAATAAATTAGAATTTGTGGAATTGTTTTTAAAGTGAGAAATAATGTTTTGTAAAATGTTTGAGAAGGTTTGTCAAACTTTTGAAAAGGTTTTAATAGTGTAAAAATAAAAATTTTCCATAACTTAGGCATATCTTATGTTTGAGTTTAATTGAAATGTATTGATAATTATAATCTCTTGGAAAATGTTTTGAGACTTTTGTGAAGTGTTTCTTTTTTAAATGAAAGCAATGGCTTCGGAATAGTTGATAATATTTTAGAATTGTTTTTGAAATGAAAGTTTCAAAATGTACTTCAAATTATGATATACTTTAAATTATATAGATTAAGACATTTTGAGCTCTTAAATTTAATTAATAAGGGCATTATTTCTAAAAAAATTTTGGTCAAGGTTTTGGATATTTAGAAGTGCTAAAAATGATTTGGTAATGTTTTGAAGCATTTTTTTAATACCTTAACGTTGGTTCACAACTACAAGTGTAAGGTGTTGTTATACCCCACATTGTCGTATACTTCTAGACAATAATGGTCATCTATTAGGATAACAATAGCCTCTTGATTCTAATTCCATTTTAGTCCATGTTTTTTCAAAGATAAATGGTAATAAAAAATAGTGCCATGGTGAGTTGTCATTATAATGTTAATGAACATTATAACGGCTAGTTTAACAAATTTTTGATGCATGTAACAACTACTTTTAGCTACCAAAACTTGGTAAGCTTATAAATATTTGTTCTAAAGTTCTCAGAAATTTTTTATGCAATATTTTTCTTTAAACGGGCATTAAAAATGATTTTGGTTAGTTTGGTTATTGAATGATTTTGAGACATAAGATTAGTTTTTGTGGTTGCATGTTTTCATTATTTTGAGCCCTCATTTAACATTATTTTTTATCGAGCAAGTGGTTTTACTTGTGTATGCTTAAGTTATGAGGGAGAGCTTTAAAGCTTGGTTTTGGGATTAAAGTTGTTAATTTTGAGTTTTCATAAAGGGATACTCTTCGCACTTAGAAAAGAACATTTTGTATTAGGCTCCTATTTATTCTCTTGAAGAAAGATTACGTTAGGTTACCCTTCATACTTAAGTAAGATTTTTGGGTTGTTCTTCACCCTGTTTATGCAAAGAAGACATTTATTTTGGATTTGTTTATGGAATCAATTATTTTTTTTATTGTTATGTGAATGTAAACCTCAATTCCAATGGTGTGATTGCATATATTTATATTTAGAAATCAAAAATATGTTTAGATCAATCTATAAATAATGCAGCTTTTATGGAGACCTAAATATAGGCTTACATAAGATGTCTTGATTAGGAATGAACTTAATCAAAAAAATTGGTTTTATAGAATGCATTAATGCATTTGATTGATAATTTAAGATAAAGAGAACTTTCATTTAACTTTAATTTGAATAGAATTATATAAGCCGAGAGAGTGTTATTTAAATTAGAGAACTTAAAGTCTATGATATTCTGGAGAATCTATTGAATCAAGGTTGAATGATGAATATAAGTATATTTTAAAGGGATTAACTACCTAGATCCTAACTTTATTATTGCTTGATAATTCTTGTAAGTTTTTACATGGATTTGTTTTTAGTTTTTTCATTTAATTTCATCAATCAACCATCTTTTAAGTAGATTAGATAGTAAGGATAGGAGTTTTATTATAATCGCAATCCTAGTGCATCAATAACCTAGACTCATACTACTTATACTATACTACGATAGGTACACTTACCTATTTCTGTGTTTTTGTAGTGCTTATTCGTCATTTTTTTATTTGTATTTATTTAAAACTTAAGAACGTATCACATGTATCAAGATTTTAGTGTTGTTGTTAGGGATCAAGCCCAAGTCATCACACATGATAGGAGAGAATACTCACCATGGCCCTATTAACCTCCCTGCGTATTTAAGTGTTTTTAGTGCTTTTTCTAATGGTATTTGGTTCCTTAAAGCCATATAACTGCTACCAAGGCCCAAAAGGTGGTTCCTAAGCCATCCTAACAAGGATTTGAGCAATATTGGAGGACGATATTAAAATTGAACACTAAGATTTAAAGATTAAGAGGGGCTTTGCTAATAAGAATTATAAAGGAGTCAACAAATTTAAGAACCATATCCATGAGCTTCTTCATCCCTTCACTCTTTATAATTATTATTATTGTTTTAATGAATTTTAGGAACTAATTTTCTTATAGGATTTTTATTTTTATAAAACCTAACATGTAATATTTCATTATTCTTTGAATTGATTTTGAATTTCAATATTTGTCTTAGATTTACTTATAGAGTTAACGACGTTGGTTTTTTATTGTTATGGGAATGTAAACTTTAAATATAATGGTACTATTGTATATGTCTAGATTAATAAATCAAATATATGATTAGGTCAACAATAAGTGATGTATCTTGCATGGAGACCTAGAAATAGGCTTACATAAGATGTTCTGATTTGGTGTAAACTTTATTAAAATAATGGGATAACCATATTTGTAATCCTAAACCTTTCACCATTTTCTCAATTAAGTCCTAAACCTTTAAAACTTCTTATTCAAGTGCTATTCTTATGCGGATTAATCTAAGGTAGTCCTTATAGGATTTAATTTGAAAAATCGTGAAAGGTTTAAGACTACAAATAGGGTTATCTTGAATACTTGTAGTACTAAACCTTTCATAATTTTTCCAATTAAATCCTAAAGCTTTCATAATTTTTTTCAATTAAGTGCTATAAGGACTACCTTTGAATAATCCGCATAGATATAGGACTTCAATAGAAAGTTTAAAGGTATAGGGCTCAATTGAGAAAATTATAAAAGGTTTAGGACTACAAATATGGTTAACCCTTAAAATAATAAAGTCCATATAATAGATTAATGCATTCAATTGATATTTTGAGATAGAGAGAACCTTTTATTAACTTATCTAATTGAATAAAATTACATAAGTTTAGAAAGTGAGTAAATTAACATAGGGAACCTATTGTAAAAAATAATCTAGAGAATCTCTTGAATAAAGGTTGATTGATGAATATGAATGCATCTTAATAGGATTAACTATCTAGATCATAACTTTGCAATTACTTATTAGTTCTTGTTGTTTGTACTAGAGTTTTCCTTTAGTTCTCTTGTTTCTTTTTGTTATTAATTAAATCAACTACCCAATAAGTATGTTAGATAGTAAGAATAAGAACTCTCTAGTAATAATATCCCTCATCAATTTATAATTTGGACTCACACTAGCTATACTACACTATGATAGGTGCACTTACCTATTTATATGTTTTAGTAGTGTTTGTTTAAAATTCTTGGATTTATATTTTTATTAAAAGTTATGTATGCTTAATATGCATCAGCCATGAAAAACACTGTCACCACTGCCTTGTTTCTTTCCCTTCCATCCTTCAATATAATGATTTTCCAAGCTTTCCTATAATCATAATTAGCTTAAAAATATGTACAAAAAAACCATTTTTGTCTAGTTTTATATAATCAATACTAAATTCATTAAATAAAATATTTATGCTTTAAAATTGTGTAAATATCCTCAAACATAAACATTAAAGGAAATTTTAAACTTAAAATATGTATAAATCAGTTGCTATCAGGGAACAATGAAAAATATATGGAAACTAACGCAAAATCTTATTGTTTATTATTAATTAAATTTTTTTTAAAAAAGTCAATATATGAGAAATAAATTGAAATTAATATATTCCCACTTACCATTAAGATAGTTATACGTCTACCAATGTAAATCATAACGCTTTTGACCTATATAGCTTCTTAGAATCTACAAGCATGCTTGTAAGACGGTTCAACAAAATGATCCTAACCTAGCTTCCTGCAGTCATCAACTTCAGCTCTATTATTTAGAAAATTATGCTAATATAGCAGTTAGCACTTGCTTATTAGAAAATACTAAAAAATTTCTACTATAAACTTTCCTCTATTTGCACACCCTTTAACTTTCTTAGTTACACATTGAATAAGAATTTAGTGATCATTGACTTCATTTTCCTCACAAAACCAAAAAAATTAAGCCCTCGTCTACTTTTGTCCTTTGTTGTTTGGTCCTGTTTAACACAATTAAGATTCATTCAACATTATTAATATAAATCTCCCCCACTTAATCCTATCTTATTATGAATGTAAGGTTATATATATTGAAAAAAAGGAGATAGTAAGTAGTAAAGGTCTGTCCTCACCTAAAACCTCTCCATCTCCTTACATTCACTAAATCCCATGAAAGGCACACACTTCAACTACTCTAAAGTAAGAATACATTATTCACATTCCTTTTTTAAACAATATATCATTTGACAAGACAAAAAATATGCATACAGTCTTGTCAACAACCAATACTTTATTACTTTATAGGGAAAAATTAGTAATTTTTTAAAATTAACTAAAATTCGCTATTTTATTCCTTTAGTGTGATAATTTTTTGACATGGGTTACCAATAACTACATTATTCGTCACCTAAAAATTCAGTTTTCAAATCAAATTAACATAACATAATAAGCAAATTTATTTTTACAAACATTTTCAATATCATTCCTAAACTAAACATTTATGCTTATTGCTTACCTTCCCTTTCGCTTTTATAATGTTCCTTTTGGTGGAGCAGATGGTGATTGGATAATAGCTTTTCACTTCGTTTGTGAAGGTTATGGTGATTGGATAACAGCTTGTCACTTCTTTTATGGAGGAGATGGTTATTAGATGATAGCTTTTCTACGTTAAGATCTAACCATAGGAAATCATAACACTAAAAAAGGTAATAAAAGAATTAACTTATTAATTATCACAAATATGTCATCTACCACTTTTGATTTCAAGATATCATCTTGGCTTATTCTTGATTTTTTTAGAAGATGCTAACTGTTGACTTAAAAGCATCTAATATAATGTGCATTGCATGTGTCTAACATGAATTATCTTAATCAAATACTTATTGGATATGGGAAAAACACTTTATAAGCTTTAAGATAATTTGAAAATATACATAATTTTAATTTTAGAAATTGTTTACAATTTAATACATTGCATCATCAAACTATAGAAAATGATAAAGGCAATATTGATGCATTTCTAATAATTTTAAGTGAACATTTAACTGATACTAAATAAGTTGTGCCTAAAATGGTTAATAAACATTAAATTTTCAATCATAGCACTTTTGCTCTTACTAATCTTCTTAATGTCAATTATCTTAACCTTAGCATTATCATTAAATGTAATATGACATCTAGCTTTTTATTTTAGTGTGATGAATTTTTTTGCATCCCTAAATTTATAAGTCTTGGATAACCACAAGTTATATATCAATTCTTAAGCTTAGCATTTTTCTTGGTATGCCCTATGAGTGTTATTGTTATAAGATTCCTTAAATGATGTTACTTTTCTTTCAGGCCACCTTTAGCCTTATCTAGCTTCTGGGTTTCTTTATGATGTAGTTGGTCTTGCATAAACATATGTGGATGTGTGATTTTTATTCCTTCTAAGTTTAAATATCATCTATACACATGTGTGTGTGTGTGTGTGTTTGTGTGTGTGTGTGTGTGTATGTGTGAGTGTGTGTGTGTGTGTGTGTGTGTGTGTATGTGTGAGTGTTTGTGTGTGTCTCTCTTTCTTTGTGTGTGTGATGTTCTAGTTAAATTCTCGAATGCAAAAAATTATGTGTCAAATGGTTTTTTTACTAGGACATACTTAAGCTTTGTTCACATTATAAGGTATGTCCCTTTAAGAAAATTATTGGTCCTATTTAACATCTAGGAGGGGTGACCTAGTAACACCTTAATTATACATCTTCTAAGCATGATTCATAATGATTATCTTATGCTTAAGAGTTAATTCCATATGATTTGTGTGAATATTGGATAAATTCTTGAATAAGGTGTTGCTTATGTTATTGTGGATGGTTGTTCACATTGTGTAGAAAATTGGTGAACATTTTAGGGCAAATTTGGAGGTAAAAGAGGTGAGGGATCAATTTAAAGACTTAAAGCATCAAGTGATGAAGTTCCACGCCAATTTTCAAGGTCATATGATAAGCCATTAAGGATGCATTAAGAGAAGAACACGAGAACTTAAAGAAGCACCAATTTTAGTATAGGTGCATTTCATGATGCATTAGGTACCATTATAAAGATCAAATTGTTATGAAATTTTATGGGGTGCAAGACCATAATTTAAGGAACATATAAAATTTCAAGGCCATTAGAGGTCTGTAGAAGAAGTTATAGCAAAAATATTGAGCAGATCTACAAGTTGGAAAAGTTGACGTAGCAGTATGATGTGTGATGCCGTGTTTAAGTCAGTTTCTATGATATTTTAGATTGGGAAGATATGTAAAAACCATAGAAGCCACCATTATAAGCCTAAGAAACATCCATGATAGAAAATATGGTTTTCAGAGGAGAAAAACATTATCAAACGCAAGATTAAAAATGAGAATTCAAGATCCAAAGAAGTTGTCCAGATTTTCTAGGAAGAGGGCCTTCACCTTCATCACTAGTTTATCATTCTTTTGCTTTCCTTGTGATGTTTAAGCTAAATAGTGATTGTTTGAACATGATTATGGATTGCTAAATCTAGTTTAGGGATTTTTCTTGAATTGTATATCCAAATTTTACTATAT
>JAOXYD010167800.1:0-10121 GCA_028565735.1 Pinacopodium congolense | reverse complement strand
ATCCATATGTATAATATTTGATGTTTAAGTCCATTTGGTATGGTTTGTCATATGGATGTGAAATGGGATGTTTATAATAAACTGTAAAAAAAAAGACAGAAAATGGGAAATAAGAAGAAAGAAAAGGGAGAAAAAAAAAGATTGTTCTTGTTGTTATGTTGTTGAGAGCATATTTATTTTTGCATTGTTAAATAAAAAAACACCTATGTTTTTATGTTATTGTGTGTATTCAGTAATTTTCACTCGACTGGGTTTAACCCAATGCAATGTTGACATTATGAGTTGTTATATTAGCCATTTAAGATGGTGATCTAACTTAGTAACCAGGAGTGTTCATGACTTTTGTGTCAAAAATTTGGATGACCTCTCAAACAAGCATTTTTCAAATCTCAAATTGTATAGTGTTTTCAATTGTATTTATTTCTTTTAAGCATCCTTGATTAATTGTCTTATAAACTATATGAAATGATTTGAATATTGGATATTTTGCAGATTGGGTTACTTTTTCCACTAACTATGTGCTTTGCTTCTGATTAAATTATTTTTTATCATGATTGAGTTGAAATTGGTGCATTAGATTAATAGCATATCTGGATTTCTATTGTGTTCAATTATCTCTTGGCTCTTGATTGAAATTTTTAGAGTGAAGTATTTAAGTTATTGCTTGAGGACAAGCAATAGCTCAAGTGCAAGGATATTTTATAAGGTTGAATTATCTTAAGTTTTTATATGCATTTGAATTTCAATTCATCCCTATTTTAATGTTTGAATGTCTAAATTGTGTTTCTTTTTAGTTTAGATACAATTTTGGTCTTTAGGGCATAATTTATGGTTAAAAGGGACAAGTTGGGAGAAAATTGGAGCAAAGGATTGATTTTACAAAATTTTAGAGTTGCAATCGATTAATTCCTTATATTTTAGTAGACCGAAGGACCTATGGTCGATTGACTAAATGACCTATATTCGGTCAACCGATAAAATGCAGAAAATAGAAAAAAATAGGGACAGAAACGTCTTTCACCTACTAAAACCTAGAATTTGATAGAGGTTGGGTTAACTCCCAGAAAGCGTTTCTTTAAGGTTTTTTAGTTGTACCTTAAATTTAGAGAATGATTATTCTCTTTTTTATTCCATATCTTCACTCAATTTCTTCAGATATTAGATGGTTTAATGAAAATACTTGAGCTACAACAACTACCAATTAATTTCTCTCTTCAGCTCCTTTAGACTGTGTAAAGTACCTTGGAAATAGAGCTTGATATCCTACCTCCTTCTTGCAATGGGAAATTCTTATATCAATAAAATCAAAGTACAAAAATACCTAAGTTTCTTCTTTAAAGATTGTAACATCAACAACTTATGTCATTTCTTCATTTACATTGAGTGTCAACTCCCACTCACTTATTGTTAATTCCCCTATATCTTGCTCCCTTAACTCCACTTCTATTCTAAAAGGCACACTAACTAGCTTTTGTTCTATAATTAGTTCAACTAACAACCTGAATTATGTTATTAAGTTATGTAAGGAAGACTCTACATCCTCGAATTAAGATTTTGTGGTATTTATAACCTTGACAAAAAATTCTCTAATTATTTATTCCTCTTTTAGTTAAACCAACTACTTAACTTATGTTGTAAGGTTATGGATGGAGGCTTCTAGACCTTTGAATTAAGTTTCTGATGTAAATATAACCTTCATTAATAGCTCTCATACCCTTGATTCTTTTTCTTGTTATTGATGATAGTCCAGTGGAAGCTGCCAAGATGAGTTGAATTAGTCTATGACAAGTTTTAGGTGTTTCTCCAATAATTAATGGGAACCATCCCAACTACTCTCCACATGTCAACCCAAGTGCCTTCATCATCCTCCCACTTTTTATTTATTGCCCTATCATGACATTATATTGACCACCTACACTTCAAAATCCCATGCATAAGATTAATAAAAGAAGTTTTTAATTTAAAAATAAAAAGCAAAACAAAGAAAAGAAAAAAAGATGGTTAGTCTAGTAAATAATAGAAATTCATAACAATATAATTCCCAACAATGATGCCAAAAACTTGATGCGTATTAAGCATACCTATGTTTTAAATAAATGTAAACCAAAAAATCCCAATAACATTACTAAAAGACGTAATGAGGCAAGGGAACTAGCACAATGTATTATAACTATTGTGAGTCTAAGTTGTTGATCCATAAGGAATTTAATTACTAGAGAGTTCTTATCCTTAATATTTAGCCTATTTCAAAGATGATATTGGTTAATGAAAATAAATAAAATAACTAAAGGTAAATCCGTACACAAATTCACAATAATCAATAAGAAATAATGAAATTAGGAGCCAAATAATTAATCCCCCAAATATGTATTTCTATTCATCATTCAACCTTAGATTAATAGATAATCTAAATTATATTAGATTATACGTTTTCAAAGTTAATTTACACTCTCTCTTAAATTATGCAATTCCTATCCCCTTTGATAAATATTTAGGTCTCTATGCAAGATGCATCACTTATGGATTAATCTAACTGTACATTTGATTTCTTAATCTAAACATACGTAGCCATACCATTGGAATTGAAATTTACATTAACATAACAATCAAAAATCAATGTCATTAATCTATAAGTGAATCCAAAACAAATCTGGAAATTCAATATTAAATAAAAGGAGCAATATAACACTACATTTTTTGGTTTATAGTTATCTAGATCCTACAAGAAAATTAGACCCAAAACATCATAAAAATAATAACAATGATTACAAGAAGAAAAGGGATAGAAAGGCTCATGGTTAAAGCTCTTAAATCTCTTGAATCCCTAATGATTCTTTTTGTGAAATCCACTCTTAATCTTCAATTCTAGGTGTTTAGATATGATTTTATCCTTTAATATTGCAACATTTCTTATTAAGATGGTTTAAGAATCTCCTCTACAGTCATAGTGGTGGCTATGGGGCTTCAAAGAACTGAAGACAATGAGAAAAGACCTAAAATTGGCTTAAAACGTAACCTAGCCTGACTTGAACATGGGTTAAGATGCACATTGTCCCTCTCTATCCAAAATACCTATGTCCCAAGTTATGTCCTCCCTATATCTTTTTTAGCTTTCAACGCTTCTCGATCTTTTTGCTATAAATTCTTCGTCGTTTATCCTCTGACATAGAAATTTGATTTGTAACTTAATAACATGATATTATTTCTTCCTAAATGTATTTCACAATTATTCCAACTACAAAATGGCATCTAATTTCTCACCAAAGTCCCCATTATTTGAGTTGTTGCTTACTTCAGCTTCTCTTCTTCTTCTCTAGATGCACACTTTGTAACTTCTCTCATGGCACTGATATTTGATAAGGAACTTTATAACTTGATGTTATAACTCTTAAAATGATTCCACGTCTCTTCTAACTCCTAAATTATATTTAAAAGCTCACCAAAGTTCTACAAAACAAAAACAATTGAATGAAACAACACAAACATCATCTTATGATCAAGATAACATGCCTATAAGATGTATAAATAGGGTGTTATCATAATTACATTATTTATGTTGCCATCATCATTAATTGTAGGTTGAATTACAATCAAGGATTTCATTTATCACAAAAAAAATGATTTTAGTTTAAACTTAGAGAATTTTAGAAAAACTTAATTCAGCACCTCCTCTACCCCTTCCTATTGTCTTGTGTGCTATACTGCAAGTGTACGGGTCATATGTTTGATTTATAACTAGTATCATTCCCTTAAAGATTGTGATTATCCACCTAACAACTTACGTAACACTTTGTTTAAGGTAAGCAATAGAATGAATGTATTTCAAAATAAACTGAAGTAGACCAACTAAACAATTTGACAATTATGAATGTTGCAGTGAACTTAAGCCTAACCAATGATAAATATTTACGAATTACTTTTATCCTTGTTTTGCCTTACCTTCACCTTATTGATTCTCTTATACTTGACCCCATTTATCCCATGGTTTTTTATAAAGATGCACTTTATGTTATTTCCATATAAGTACCAAAGTCATTTCATCCCTATTTTGGAGTTTAAATGCTTATTTTATGTTTATATTGAATTTTCATGCAAATTTAATCATAAGCCACAAAGACAAGTTGAAAGAGCCAAGTTTAGAGAATAATTTAAGCTAGAAGAGAAAAGGGGGCCTAATTAAGCCATGAACAATAGTTGATGCATGCATGGTTGAAGGATGAGGCAACCACCATTGATGGACAAATCCTAAGTCCTACAATAGTGGATGAGTTAAGGGGTCGTTGAAGATAAGTAAACTACCATTGAATGTCCACGAAGTGACAAAAAATGAGGGCACCTTTGACTTTTGCTTCTCCAAATGCATTGAACCCATTAGAGGACCTATAAAAGGATACATTGCAAGCAGATTTACAAGTTTTTGCTCCCCACTAAGGGCAGCCCATATTGTTTTGCGTTTTTCATTAGTTTTCCCTATTTAGTTGTTAGATTAAGTATCCTAGGCATTAAATCTTGATTTTATTTGTGTTGTATCTGCTGTTTAGTTAATTTTTTCATTTTTATTATATATTTAGTTTTTTGTTGTAATAATTGTTAAAAACTTTGTTTTATTAATATAGTGTGATTTCTTATTTTTCCAACCTTGTTCTTGTTATTTTTCTTATGATTTTTGCCTTTTTATCTTTTATCTTGTTAATTTCAATTTATATTATTATTAATTTCATTACGTTAGCTTATTTTTTGTGGTTTTGAATCTATTTGATGGATTATTGACTTATAATTGTGAGATTGGAATTAAAATTAAATAGGTTTTGTGTTTTTATACTATGATTAAGTTGGAACTCTAAGTAAATGCCAATAATTAGGGATTATAGGTAGGATTGGTCACCTATTAGTAATTTATAATTCACTACCTAAGTTTTAGTTTTTAAGTGGTGATTAGTTAATTGATTTGGTAAGGAAACTTAATCAACTTAGCTGAGAGTTTCAATTATCTGAGTTACATAGTCCGAGCTTATGTTATTATAGCTTAGATTAGTTGTTCTCTAGATTGTTAATATTGCTACACCACTAAATCTAGAGAGCTTGTTCTAGGTTGTCGAGTGTTTAGGAGTAAGTTTTCTATTGCATAGGACTTATCTAAAACTAAGGAACTTAGAACGCAAGAGATTGTTTATATCTATAGGCTAGCATCTTAGGCATAACATAATTTATAATTTTTTATAATCAATTATAATTCAAAAATTCAAAAATTATCTTCTGCCCAGCTTTTCATATTTTCTATTTTTTTCTTATTTGTTTTTTTTAACCAATGGAGGTTCTAATCTTAGTTTTGATGATAACAAAATATCATTATTACTAATGATTTGAGTTTGCATACTAAAAGTCAAAGATAGGTTATTTCAAGATGACTCCATGTGTAAAGCTTGAAGTTCGGAGGGCTAATATGAAGCTAAAGGAAACATAAGAGTTATGGAAGCTACAAGACCTTATTTAGAGTGTCTTGCATACAATTGTAAGTTTCACTAATTGTCCAATTGATCTAGGGGCTCATTATTGATCATGCATTCGATGTAGTTCATCTTAAGTTGTATGAAACTTCATTTAATTACAAATCCACTTTGAAAAGTTAATTAAATCATTTCGATGTGTTTTATGGTCTCACATTATGTCTTGTAACTTGTTTTAAGTCTTAATCAATGTTTAGATAGTTAAAAGTTGCTTTAGCCATTTGTTTGGTTTAATCTCTTTTGTTAACATGCCTTAAATCTATCCATATTTGAATTATCATCATTCAATCTAATTTTTTAGTAACCAAATCATTTTTTAGTTCTTTAAAATTATCATGCACATTTTTCTTAGGGTATTACGAGTTTACTAGAATTTTATTTCATTTTTTAAACACTTAAAAATTTGATTAAGCTTTAAAAAGATAGATTACTTAAAGTTTTCTCCAAGAGCTCCTTGTTTCCTTATTTAGAATTATTTCAAGTTAAACCCGAAACATTTATGATAAAATACAATTAGCCATAGAACAAACCTAGTAGCCTCCTAGACCTCTTAATACACTCAAATCTCATTTTCTTTCTCTGAAAAAAAAAAATTGAAAGATCAACTTTCACAATCTCTCTAAGCTGTCTCTCTCTGCACTATTTCAGTTTTCTCTTACACCTATCATATTAAATCTATTTGATAAATTGAAAATTTTGTATTTTCTATTAGATAAGGTGTTTACGGTTGTGATTGAGCAAAGTTTTGAATTTTTGAAGTGATTATATTGATTCTCAACACTTAAGCTATTTCCAAAATTCTGATTTTATGTTTTCATATTTTCTTATTGTTTATAGAAGTTGTGTGATATTTGTTTCGATTTTTGAAAGACTATATCTTAGGTTTTAAGTCTATTTACTCCAGAAGTGTCGAATCTATCCAGATTTTTCTATGTTAACTTTCATCGTGTTTCTGGGAATTGTAATCAATTTCTAAAATCGTAGAAAAATTCTTTTCTAATTCCATATGTTTTCTGGAGTTAGCTAAAGTTTCGTTTCGAATTTGTTGAAGTTTATCTGATTTTGTTAAAAAATCGTTTTTCAAATACACCTAAACTATTATTATTTTTCTGTTCTTATGTTAATTGCATATTTTGATTATATAAATCAGTTCTAGGTGCGCAAGCTTGTGCTTTTCGATTTTTTGTATGATCTTAGGATTATCTAAGTATTTTTATTTTGATTTGTGTGCACTTATATCTTCTTTTTAGGATTCATATTTGCAAATTGCTCAAATCTGTCCAGAATTCGTTTATTTGCTTTCATACATATATTTGAGCATCCAAATCAAATATATGTGCTTCCAAATTGTAGTTCTCTATTTGTTTAATTCTTAGAAGTGTTATTAAATATTTAACTAATTTTTTAGAGGCTTATTTGACTATTTAGAAGTATTATTTTTTTATTCATTAAATCTTTCCAGATTTGGACTATGTGAATATTTCAGGTGAATGTCTTTATCTTAAGTGGCCATCTTAAAAAAAACATTAAGCATTCAAATAAAATTTTAAGATTATCATCCAAAATGCATAAGAAATTCAATTAAAGCATCTACTAGGCTTACCTTAGCTAAAAATCTTATTAGGAACACAGTTACATCAAAGAACAATAAGAATAAACTTTAAGCAATATGTTCTTGAATATATTCATACAAAAAGTAAGATACAAATGATTTAAACAAATTATAATGCATCAATTTAAGCTCCAAAGTGAAATACAGCTCTAAATCATTGAATTAGACTCCTAAAATCTTTAAAAACAACCTAAAATATCCAATTACAAAGATTGGAAATAAAAATAAAGTAAAACCCTAACCTATAATAAAAAGAAGAAAAATCTAGCAAAAAAGTGATTTTGGCTACCAAATCTTTGTTTTATATCCACAGAAATTGCTTCTAAAGCTTCCTTTATATATCCCCTACAAGTAGGTATAAGTTAGAGCAAGTTAGAGCTAAAATAGTCAAATATCTGGCTGGAAAATCGTGACTGACTACTTAAGCATCCCTTAAGTCAATGGTTAAATAGCGTTGTTTAGTGATAGCTTAGGAATTTATAGCATTTTCATAGTAAATTCAGGTCAAATTAAGCTACATTGCTGTTAAAATGCTTAATTATGTTTATAAATGTTGTACAATGCAGTTGGAAGCTAAAAAGTGGAGAAAATATCATAAATACATCAAAACTGTCGGATTTTAGGACTAAAATAGTAACCTCATACAGCCAGTCGTTATGCTTCCCAAACCGTCGTTTTACTCCTAAAGACAAAGACTTAAACATTGGTTTCGTAACCCGTCGTTATACTTCTTTTAAGCGTTGTTTAGGTACAAGTCGACGAGTTTCTAGCTGGATCCCTCATTCTATTGGCTACAATTTGCACAAGTTGCTTCCCACTTACAGTTGACATATAAATGGAGGTCTTGAAGCCAGAAACAACAATAATTGACAGAGAGAAACACATTTTTAAGATCAATCTTTGGATTCTCTCAAATTTTAGGGCTCCTAACTAGTGTTCTTCATCTTTTCTGATTTTCTTTGCAGCTTTAAGTTCTTCTTGTGGATTTTAGAAGCTCAATCATGTTTCTTATACTCTCAAACGTGTTTGTATCTCCATTTAGTGTATTCTAAACCAATATTTTGCATTGAAAATACACTCTTAAGCTTATATATTCAATAATATGAGTTATACGCATGATATCTTTTCTTTCTTGATTCAAATAAGTTGCTGAACGTATTTATGGTTGAGGAATGTTAATTTGACAATCTAAATACGTTATTAAGTGTTGTCTTTTATGTATTTGAATGCCTAAAGCTTTTCTTGAATGGATTATTTAAGTTTAAGATGATAAATGGAGAAAGAAGAGGACCAATCTCTTAATCCATTGAAAAATCAATAAGTAACTTAATTTTAATTAATATATGACCAATGATTGGTTAATATAGAGGGCATTAATCTAAGAATATGAATTTTGATCTTAAACTTCTTATACTTTAAGCCTTCTTTTAATTGATTTAAAAGTGGACCAAACTTAAACTTCAAAAGTAAGAGAAAAGACATTGATTTGATCATGACCTTGTCTTAATTTAGTGAAGTTGCCCTAGGAAAAGTTCCTTAATCCATAATTAATCCATTTAGATCATTGAAAATCATTTCCTTGACTATTTAATCCATTAAGTAACCTTAAATTCCAAAGTTAGTCTTATTACCAAAGTTGTAAGCCCTTTAGTCTAGTTTGGTAAATTTAATTAAATTATTCACTCAAATTGGTTCCTTTAGATAATTGTGATCCATTTTCCTTAATATTAATTTTAAGTCATCTCCGTAGGACAATAATTCGAGTCTAAAATACTTACTCTATTACTTGTGATCGGTATACTTGCTGATTAGTTGGTTTTAACTTGTTTTTAGAAAAAGAGCTTCAATTGTAAAATTTGTGGATTAATTTGATTAATTTGATCTTAACAGAATCCAACACAATAAGTTTTTGGCGTCATTTCTGGGGATACATTATAATTAGATTATTAGGGACATTTTGCATCAATTATTCTAAAGTTTTTTATATTGTTAAACATTTTTTGTATTGCTTGTTGGATTTTCTTAGTGTTTTTTGTTTTTAATTGTTTATTTGTGTTTATTTAGTAGTTGTTTTCATCTTTATTTATTTTTTATCTTGTCTGCAAACTCGTGGCCATAAGTTCGAGAAGCTTAAATTTGATCCTGAACTTGAAAGAACCATTCGTACACAAAAGAGAGAATCAAAGACCACCACATCCTCTAGTCACAATCCTTTATATTCAATTCCTTTAAAAATGGAGCATCAAGAAGAATTACTTGCTAGACCTTAAAAATAAAATAGAGGACCTAAAAATATGGAATTGGCCTAAGGAAATAGAAATCGTCCTATGGCTAGCATTGTTAGACCTAAGATAGAATCTTATGATTTTGAGGTCCCTTATAGCATTCTTTCAATGATTAGATCTTCCCAGTTTGACGATTCTTCTCTTAAAGACCCCAATGATCATTTGCAAAATTTTAGAGATGTTTGCAATCTTTGCAAAAGTCAAGGTGTATATGATGATGCAACCAAACTTAATTTCTTTCCTTTTTCTCTAAAGGACAAAGCTAAAGCTTGGTTGAATACTTTTCAACCCAGTTTCATTACAACATGGAATGATCTAATGAACCTATTTTTAGCCAAATTCTTTCCACCAGGAAAATATAGTAAAGCTGGAAAACAAAATTTATTCTTTTTCCCAATATGAAAATGAGAGTTTGTACGAAGCTTGGAAAAGGTATAGGAAAATGATTGCAAAGTGTCCAAATCATGGGTTCAGTACTTGTGTTTAAGTTGATATCTTTTATACTAGACTCATTCCCTCTACTAGGAGTATGATTTATACAGCAACAGGAGGTAATCTAATGAGAAAAACTCCAGATGAAGCTTTTAGATTAATAGAAGAAATGGCGACTAATAGCTTCAAATATAATTCTAATTATAATTCAATAAAGCCATTAGGAGTTTTTAGGGGTCAAATTGATAGAGTTTTAATAGTTAATTTATTGAATTATGACCCCTA
>JAOXYD010167789.1:0-10121 GCA_028565735.1 Pinacopodium congolense | reverse complement strand
TTTGTCACTTTATTTGTGTTCACTGATTCTGAGCATATTTATGTTTCATCTTTCTAGGGTGTTCTAGTTTTCTTTTTATTGCAACATTTGAAATAGAAATGCCCCTATTTGGACAACTGGCCAAATTTTTACATAAAGCTTATCACACAAAAGCGATACTAAATTGTAGACGATGATCTAAGGAATCCAATGGTATGAAAATTAAACAATGCTAAATCATTACTCAACATTTAAAAATGAGATTTGGATGAATAATATCTTCAAACAGAAAAGCTAGATTTTGGAGAAAAAATGAATGTTTGATGCATGAAATAATCCTATAATTAGTTAAAGCTTGAAATTTCTAAAATTTTGACTCCTAAATCAGTGAATTTGGTGAAAAAATGAGTTAGAAATAATGTATTTAGGGTGGAGGGGTCAGGTTTCGCCTAAAGAGAATAGAGGGGAGAGGTCTGAAGAAGAATGCCAAAATTGTGTAGATGAGCTCCATAACAAATTTTTAGCTCCAATTTAAGTGTAAATGACCCTAAATTAATATAACACAAAGATTAAATGATTTCCTAGCTAAATGACTTAAAATCCTGACAAGAAAACATCAAATTTTAGCACAAAAGAGCTAGCTAGGCTAAGGCTTTAAGAGAAAAGAAAACTAAAAACTAAAAAGGCAAAAATCAAAAATTAAGGACTAACGTAAATGCAAAAAAATTTAAATAATTAAAACAACAAAAAAGAGACTCAACAAGACTAAAAAAACAGATTTTTTATACAAAAAAATAGAAAACTAGAATAAAAGATAAAGAAAAAGAAAAGCTTTAAAAAGAAAAACTAAAGCAAACTAACTAGCAAAGCTTTAAACAAAGACACTAGATCAACTTAAAGTTAGTAAAAGCAAATCAACAAGAGACTAAAAAGAAGAACGATTACATCGAAAATCAAAAGACTAAAGCTAAAATAAAGAAAATGAATGAACAATAAAAGACTAAAAAACCTGAGAAAGAAAGAAGGGAAAACTAAAAACACTAAAAAGAAAAGAAATAAAACAACCTAACATAATAAAATCCACATATAAAACAACCTAAGAGGGGTCAGAAAAGTAACAATCTCAAATTGGTGATTGGCCATATTAGGCACATAAAGTTTGGCCCATTGTCCATTAAATTTAAAGGATGACTGTCTATTTGATACTTCAATAGTACCATCAGGATAAACGTTAAGCAAATCATAAGGGCTAGTCCATCTAGACTGAATTTTCCAGAAAACAGTTTCAAGAGAGAGTTATATACTAGTACTTTGTCACCAATTTCAAAGTCACGAGGAACAATATTTTGATCATGCCATTTCTTTGTTCGTTTTTGATATAATTTGACATTTTCATAGGCATGAAGGAGAAATTCATCCAATTCATTCAATTACAATAACCTGTTTTCACCAACTTGCTTTGCCTCAAAATTCCAAAAATTTATTGCCCAAATTTCCTTATGCTCAATTCCAGAAGTAAATGGAAAGATTTACCATACACTAAGTCATATAGAGACATACTAATGGGCGTCTTGAAAGCAGTACGATATACCCATAATGCTTCATCTAATTTAAAAGAACAATCCTTTCTAAATGTATTTACGACCTTTTCTAGGATCCTTTTAATTTCCCAATTAGAAATTTTCACTTGATTGCTTATTTGTGCATGATAGGGGGTGACAACTTTATGATTGATACCATATTTAGATAGGATGGATTCAAATCTTCACTTACAAAAGTGGGATCCTCCATCACTTATTATAGTTTGGGTTATATCAAATCTTGTAAAAATATTCTTCTTGAGGAATTTTACCACTTTATCAGCATCATTTGTGGGTAAGGCTACTGCTTCCACCCATTTACTCACATAATCGACAACGACTAAAATATATTGATTGATGAATGATTTAAGGAATGGACTCATAAAATCAATTCCCTAGACATCCAAAATCTTGCAAACAAAAATGTTATTTAATGACATTTCTTGTCTTCTTGAATTTTTTCTAATCCTTTGGCATTTATCACAAGATTTTACAAAGTTAAATGCGTCCTTAAATAAGGTGGGCCAATAAAATCCTGAGTCTAGATTCTTGTGTACAGTTCTAGCTGGCCTGAAGTTTCCTCCAACTTCCCTTTAATGATAGTGAGTTAAAATAGGAAGCACTTCATCATTAGGTACACATCTTTGTATAATGCCATTACCACATATCTTGTACAAGAATAACCAAAGAAATTTCTTTATTTCAGAAAGAAACTTTCTTCATTACTAATAAGAAAAATTATAAGGAATAATGTTGCCGACTAGATAATTGATATAATCAGCATACCATGGCAAGTCATCCTTAATTGCTAATAGATGGTCCTCAGGAAACATTTCCTTAATGTTATGCTCAGTACCTTTTTCTATAACTTCCTCATTCAATCTTGATAAATGGTCAGTGACAAAATTCTCAGCACTCTTTTTATCTTTGATTTTGATATCGAATTCTTACAGCAATAAAACACATTTGATCAATCTTGGTTTTGCATAAGGTTTGGTCATTAAATACTTTAATGCCTCATGATCATTGTATTATACTATTACCATTGATTAAACCAAATAGGAACAAAATTTTTCAAATGTAAAGATAACAACATTTCCTTCTCAATAGTGGTATAGTTCTTTTGGGCATCATTTAATATCCTTCTTTCATAATAAATAGGATGAAATATCTTATCCTTTCTTTGCCCAAAAACTGCACCAATAGAAAATTCGCTTACATCGCATATTAATTCAAATGGTAGAGACCAATCTGGTGAGACTAAGATTAGTGCACTTCTAAGCTTAGACTTTAAAAGCTCAAAAGTGTGCAAATAGTTTTCATTAAAATTAAACACTGCATCCTTGGTCAAAAGGTCAGTAAGGGACTTAGATATCTTATAAAAGTCCTTGATAAACTTTTTTTAGAATCCAGCACGACCCAAGAAACTTGTAATGGCTCAAACTGAAGTTGAAGGTAGGAGTTGAGTAATGACCTCTATCTTTGCTGGATCTAATTCTATGCCCTTACTGGATATCCTATGACCCAGTACTATAGACTCTTGCTCCATGAAGTGACATTTTTCCCAATTCAAAATCAAATTCATCTCTTCACACCTCTTAAGCACCTTAGTAAGATTTGCCAGATAAGAATAAAAAGACATTCCAAATACTGAAAAATCATCGATAAAAACTTCAATGCATGACTCAATCATATTAGAAAAATGGCTATCATATAGTGTTGGAAAGTAGTAGAGGCATTACATAATCCAAAAGGCATACGCCTATATGAAATTTTTCCATAAGAAAAATTGAAAGTTTTTATCTCTTGGTCCTTTGGGGCAACTGGGATTTGTAAGTATCCACTATAACCATCCAATGCACAATGAAAATGGTGCCCCACCATTTCTCTATAACTAGATCAAGACAAGGGAGTAGGAAATGGTCTTTTCTATTGGAGTTATTTAATTTTCGATAATTTATGCACAAACACCAACTAGTTACCTTGCTTGTTACTATTTACTCATTTTGTACATTCTGAATCACAGGAATGCCCGCTTTTTTAGGCATTAATTGCACTGGGCTAACCAAAGGTGAATTAGATATTTGATAAATTATCCAAGCATCTAGAAATTTTGTCACTTCATTCGTAACAAATTCCTTTATACTTGGATTTAACCTACGACGCCATTGAATAAAAGACTTATTGCCCTCTTCCATAAAGATCTTATATGTGTAAATGGAAGGCTTAATCCCTTAATATAAAAAATTGTTCAACCTATAACCTTAATATGCTTTCTCAGCACCCTTAATAACTTGTCTTCCGTGTTGTTATCTAATGATGATGAGATAGTCACTGGCAATTATGGAGGGGGACTTAAAAAGGCATACTTTAGATAATTAGGAAGGGGCTTTAGTTCTAACTTTGGTGGCTTTTCTATTGATGGCTTTAGTAAGGGCTTAACAGGCATCTCCAAAGTCTCAAATCTTTTCAAAGGATGCCACCTTGAAGAAAGATTCCTTGCATCCAAAACTTCTAAAACGTTAGCTACTTCATTATCATTTAAGTCTATGGATTAAAAATGAGTCAACACTTTTTACGAGGAACCCAACCACAACTCAATTGAAGGATCACTTTAACAATGCTAGATTCTTATAAAATTGCAATAATCATTGTCTATTAGATGCTGCATGGCCTTGGTCATATCAAACTCGGTTTCTTATTCCTGGAATCTCAAAATTAACTTACTACCATGCACATCAATTAGTTCCATTGCTATGCCTTCCAAGAATGATAGGCACCTTAATGTCTTTCTCTATATCTAACACTAAGAAATCCACGGGAAAGATATCAACCTTGAATAAGATTTCCTTGATAATCAAACGTGGATTACTAATTGAATGATCTGTTAATTGCAATGAAACTATTGTGAGCTTCGATTATTCCAATCTTAATTTCTTGAAAAAAGATAAGGGCATTAAATTAATACTAGCACTAAGATCCATAAGTGCTCTCTCTTCTTGCAAACATCCTATGACGCAAGGAATGGTAAAACTACCAGGGTCCTTTAGCTTATGAGGTAATTTCCTTAGTAAGATCATAGAATGTTCTTCATTTATCTTGACAGTTTCAAATTTGTCTAATTTTCTCTTCATGGACAGAAAGTCCTTTAGAAATTTTTCATAACTTGGCATTTGTGATATGGTTTCTATAAATGTGATGTTAATATGTAGCTTTTTGAACATTTCAACAAACTTCCCAAATTTCTTATCCAATTTTGTGGCCAAAGCCTTTGCGGATAAGGAACACATGGTTGGATTTGATCTTGAAGTTTCAACTACCACTTCCTTACCTTTTACGAACTTTTTTACTACTTCCACCACTATTTCATTATTTTGTTCATTTTCTACATCATCCCCCTTTTCTTTTTCTCAACTCTCTACTTCCTTATGGCTTCTTAAGGTAATAATACCTTTTGCATGTTCTCTTGGGTTGGCTTCAATGGTACTTGTGAGCTTACCATGAAGCCTTTCTAGTAAAAGTTAAGCAATTTAGCCAACTTGAATCTCTAGATTCTTAATGGTTACTTCATGGTTTTGCAATGCATTGAATCCATGGCTAAGACATTTGGCCAACATTTCCCTATATCTCTCTCACACCTCATATAAGCTCTCATTTTCATGTTGAACAAAAGAGATAATTTCTGTCTTTAATTTTTCAATCTTTGCAGGCGGGAAAACCTTAGCTAGCAACATTTTCATTAGCTCATCCCATGTTGTAATGGAACCAGGTGGGTGTGTATTCAACCATGTCTTAGCTTTGTCTCTAGGGGAAAACGAGAACAATTTTATTCTAATCGCATCATTAGGAAGTTCATTACTTTTAAAAAGATCACAAATATATAGAAAATTCTATAAGTGTTCATTTAGATCTTTAAGAGTTATTCCACCAAATTCAGATGCTCTAACCATTGAGATAATGCTATGAGGAATTTCAAAGTTGTTGGCATTAATCCTAGGCCTTACAATGCTAGCCATGGGTTGCCCTCTATTACCTGAAGCTAAATCTCTCATAGTTAAGGGTCTAACACCCTCGACATGTATATTTTCTATTTGTTTAGGTGGACTTGGTCCAATGACCATTTAGTAGAGGTCTTTACTCCTACAAGTTCAGATGTGCTCACTCAAGTTTCTTTCTTTTGCTTCCTAAGTGATTGCTCAAGATTCTAATCAAATTCAAACTTTTTGGGTTTTGATCCCCGATTATGCATACAACTTTAAAGGAAAACAAGAAATTAAACTTCAACAAAAATAAAACACATTTAACCAAAGAGAAAGCACACAAAGCAAGCTAAATAAAGAAATATAAACGAATATAAACACTTTAGACAATATTAACAGCTCTAGACTAATATTTGCAAATTCTTCCTATTATTCCAATTATGAATAACGTTGTTCCTTAGAAACGGTGCCAAAAACTCGTTGGTTGGTTTCTATAAAAGCTAATTCATTCAAATTAATTCTAAATTGATATTAATTTAAGCACACTTTTATCAATTTAAATTCAAACTAACAATTATGGCAGGTGCACCAGTCACAAGTAATAAGTGGAAGTATTTAAAATTAAAGTATCATTCTCACGGGGATACTTTGCTAAATTGTAAGTACTAGGGCAAATTCAAGCACAATTATCTAGAAAATCCCAATCGAATGTAAGCATAAACAAAAATTATCAAATAAACTTAAAAGTTCCAAGTAATGTAGAATAACTTAGTTAATAATAAAGGCTATCTAATGGATAAAATTGGTTAGGAAATGCTCTTTAATGACCCCAAAATGGATTAAAAGTTGATTTAAAGACTTGTTCTAGGACCACTTCACTCAATCTAAGCAATGCTATGGTTAAGACAAAGCTTAATCTCTGAATACTTAAGTTGGACTTTGGTTATGTCACCATCTTAAACATAAGGATTTAAAACTAAGAATTTTAATCCAAAAATTCCAAATTTCAGACTGTAAACCTTAAGATAAATCAAAGTTTGGTTATTCAATGACTTAAATAATGTTGCTTAAGGATTTGTCCAATAAATTAAGTAGATTTATCATATCCTTACTTATTTTCTAACTTTAACTTACATGTTTAGTGTAAAACAAGCATTAATCCCTTCTAAAAACATGGAAAAACCATTAATCACACTTGGAAACATATTTAGCACATGGTCAAATCATTTAAGAGACATTTCCTAATAAAAACAGATTCAGCAGCTCATTTTAAGAAAGAAACAAATCAATCTCATGATATTCAACATACTCTTTCACTAATGATAAGGAAAGATGAAATTAGCAGATAAAAATCAGTTAAAGTGCACCAATATTAGGCTCTAAACACATTTACAAGATTGAATCACTTTTATGAGCTTTAGAAAACCCAAAATGCAGCCCAGATATGCAAAATAAGGTGAAAATCATGAAGAATAAGAGAAAATAACACTAAAACTTTTCTCAATCTGATATCTCTCTAAATTTCTTATTTTTCTATGTCTAACTTCTTCGATTTTTGGTTCTCTGAGTCCTCATATATACTAGATGCAAGTGGGGTACAATTAAGGCAAGTTGTAGCAAATGGAGAAGAAGATCTAGCTTGAAAGGTGTCGACTGCTACTTAAACAACACTTCAAAGGGGTAAAACTATGCCTTATAAACACCTCCATTTTGGTGTCCGATGAGGGACTAGAACGACACTTAGTAAGGTTAAACAACACCCTTCTAGATCCATCATTTTAGTCCAAATTCTCAAATTCTAACAATGTTTTCTCTGATTTTCTGGGATAATTCAGCTATAATTGCAATATTCATTAATCAAACACATAATTTAGCCTAAAAAATGTAAGAAATTATACAACAATTTTACTTGAAATGGAGGCAAATATGAGATAAAATTCAAGTCTATCACATTCCCACATGAACTTTAACCAATGATACTTCGTTCTCAGACGCCTTACAACCCTTAAAGCTTTTATCACTTACATAGAAACGGTAAATACCAACCTTTACTACTTTACCTTAAAAGTTACAGAGTAATTCTCTCTTTTAGATGAATGAGAAGTAAGACTTGAATTAGCTATATATAGGCGCCTTTAGGTTAGAGGCCAAGTTACCATATAAATCTTAAGTGAACTAAATTGCCTAAGATCATGTCTATCCTTATTATATTACATCACGAGGCTAATTAGATGACTCCCCCATCCAATCAAGACTCTAACTGATTAGATAGGATTTCATCACAACTAAAAGATAAGAGTTTGCATTTAATTATAACTCAAACATCCTTTTCCTCAAAGATCTTTGCTATCTTTAGATGTTAAGTTCCACTATAACTCTAACTCTTAATTTCAATGTTTCTCCACCACATCATCAAGATCTTCCCATAATCTTTATTCATTGATGATACTAAGTGATCCAAGTTGAAATCTTGCATAGTGCACTAGTCCAATCTAGTACTTACCTACGACAAGATTGTTAATGATGGTCCATTCATCCGAATATGCACCAAGTCCCTAGTTTATCAAGTACTTTGCTTTAAATAAGTCAATCCGCATAAGGCTTGAGACTACCAAAATTCACACTAAGTCTAATCTTACTCACTTACGTTTGCGATATAATTTTCACATGCGTCTCTTATGTGTTGACCCAGCTAACTGTACCCCTAAGCCCTACATTGAAAGGTCATTGAGCAGTTATCTAAATGTTAAAAGTCTAATAGTAGGCCATATTTAAATTGAAAAAGTAGGACATATAAATTTTAAATCCCTAATGTGTGTATCAGATAGCCATAAATTGTAAAAACCAAAACTAAAATATAAATCCGCAGTGATGAGTTGAAGATAGAAGAAAATGCTTTTGTATACAGATTGTAATGTCTACTATGGCATCTTATAATAATGTATGGATCATATCGCTTTAATAAATAAAAAATCATTTTCTACTGCTTATGTTTAAGTGTATTACTTTAATTTATGGATCTTATGAATTTTGAGAAATTAATTAAAACAAAAAATAATTTTCATGCCCTTATTGTGGTAATGAGAGAGATGAACTACATGTATTTAGCGAGATGTGCTATTGGCTAATTTACAATTTTTTTCATCTTTATTTATAAAATTAATTAAGAGAAAAGATTTAAAATTATCAAGCTAATTAGAAATTATTTAATAGATCAATTTCGTTATTTGTTTAAAATATTTTAATTAGAAATGATAAATTAAATAGTAAAACTTGCCAGTTAAATATTAAAATTGTCTAGTTAATTTATAAGACAATTAGTTCAATAAAAAACTAATCAATTTAACTATAAAACCAATAGGTTAGCCTTTATAAATTAAAATAGATCCAAATATTATTTTATTTTACTAATTAATTCTATATCAATTTTCTATTAGTTGAACTTTTATATCTTAAACATCTCTCTTTACCAGTTCAATATCTGATCTAGTTTTTAAAACATTGATTAAGACAAGTTATGTACATCTCGAATGGGAAACTAGTTAATGGACAATCAATTAAGGTTTGATTTAGTGCTTTTAATAAGAAATCATAGAGGTATTAAGGCCATTTAATATTCAGTTGGTTGGAAATAAATGTTCATCATAAAGCATTTAAGGAATTCTCTTATTTTGATAGGTTTACATTAGAAATTATCTTCAAAAGGCATGTCTATCCTTACAAACATCCAATATTCATCCTTTTGAAAGATATTCTTTTTAAAAAATCACAATAGCAATCTATAAGCATTATTCTTTTAAAAATGACAAATGTTGAACAAACGTACATAAAGTGTTGTTAAGTATATTATATATAACTAAGAAACACAAAATATGAATTTAAAAAAGAATGTAATACTTTCTAAAAGTTAAAATGAATGTAATGCTTTCTAAAAGACAACTGATAGCATTGTTGCGTTGGCTAAATGACTTAAAAATGTTAATGATTTAGAAACAATTTTATTTTCAAAACCGACGGAATTAAGACAAGTGAACCTATCACAAAAGTAATACAATGGAATACATTTAAGACTTTAAATGTCGATCCCACGGGGATAAATGGCTTAATTACTAGGTTAATTAGATCACAATTATTTAGGAAAATCCAAACAAATTGATTAAAACATGAAAAATTACTAAACTAGTCTAACTTAGCTTAAACACTTCAAAAATGATTTTTAATTACTTTTGAAAAATTCTGAAAATTACGAAATATGTAAATTAGTTAAGGTTTAGGTGATTGATGATTTTATTGATCTTTAAACACATTTAAGGGCTGATTAAAGTTGCTTCAAAATTCAAAACAAAGCTATGGTTAACACTTTTCTTTTTCTACATTAAATCTTGTTTAAGGTTTGGTTATGCTTCGAATCAAGTTTTCAAGAAGGTAAGTTCTAGAAAATTAATCTTAGAACTCTAACTTTTACAAAAAAAAAATCTAGGTTTGGTCATATAAGGATTAATTTATGTTGCTTATTGATTTTTCTAACAATTTAAGATGATTTCTCAAGCTTAACTTGTCTTAAACACTAATCTTAAGTGGC
>JAOXYD010167759.1:0-10122 GCA_028565735.1 Pinacopodium congolense | reverse complement strand
TATTATGTAAAAATATTCTTTTATGAGATGAATCTCTATTAAAATTTTGAAAATAGGTTATTAATATAACATTTTTATATTTTTTCAATTAAGTGACTAAGCTTTGAAAATTTTTCAGATGAGTGATTAACGTTTAAAAAATTAACCAGAAGAGGTAAAAAGGTTGGAATGGGCCGGGCTGGGCAGGGTTGTCAGGTCGAGCCGGTTCGGGTTGGGTCGACTAACGATGTCATCATTTTTCACTCAACTGATTAACTTTTCAAACGTTAATTACTCAATTGAAACGTTTAAAAGTTTGATCACTTAACTGAAAAAATGTGTAAAGGTTGATAACCTCTATGACTTTTAACTCTTAAAACAATTCGTATAATCTATAAAGTATCTAAACATCTACGAAGCTCTCAAAATAATCATATAAAACATTTATCAAGTCATAAGTTTCAATTTACCTAAACATGCAAAATATAATCTTATAGGAAAGTCAGTCAAAAGGCTCTTTAACTAATTAAAAGCATTCCTAAAGAAATCGAGAAATTTAACGATCATATTCACACATTCCTATTCATGATTTCTAATGCAAAACTTGCCAAGACTTGAAAATATTGAATTAAGCATTTAAAGACTATTGATTATAAAACTGAACTTCCAACATCCAAATGAACGAATATCATTCAAAATATCATTCAATATTAAAAGGAAGAACCACTCATAAATTTGAAAAGAGAGAGGAATAAACTGAATGAAATTGTTTTAAACTTTGGTGGACCAGTGGAACAAAATAAAACAAAGATATCGGATTATTAAAATATGACTTAACAGGTATCGGTCAATCGGTAGGTTCCCTTCAGCTGACCAAAATTACACACTGACACATCTAGAACATAAGAAGTTTAAGCAAAAGACATTTAAACAAATTTTATTTTCACTTAAGCACATATTTAAAAACATCAAGTAATGTTTAAAATAAAGACCTATGCATTTCAAGTTCAAGGCATATCTTCCTTTTACATTTATTACTAATTTTACTACTTGAATTCTTTTACTTCCTTAGTTCAACAATGTTGGTCATATCCTCTTTTATGCCTTTAGAGATACCCTTTAAATCCTATAAACTAAATTTAATGAACTTTTTGTACCCATATCATCTTGGGTCCTTAATAGTTAGTTCATGACTATCTCGTACATATTTCTTAAAAAATCATAGCAAAATTGATGAATATGTCTAAAATAACCATAATAATGAAAAACCATAGGTGTATATGATCTATATGAATTTTTTTGAGCATGCCTTGGGTCTAGAATCATTAAAACTTCTAAAGGTATCATATAAAAGATAATGAGGTCTCATATTATTCCTATATGCATTTCTAAATCTAAACATCCTTTGACGAAATTCTTGTTTATAATCCACATGAGACACATTCAATGGCATATGATAAGTATGATAAAAATTTCTAGGAACATTCATATGTGCACGAGGAGCATATGAAGTAGAAGGCCAACATGTATTATTTTGATGATGTTTCTTAATAAAGAAATTATGTTTATTTTTAGGCACATTCACATTCTTTCTAGGTGATCTTGACGCATAAAAAAATGCATGACGATTCTTATAATGAGAACTAGATGATGAAGGCCTAGAAACACTTTTAATAAATGATCTAGCTTTTTCTTCCTCTAAATTCTTTCTTCTATCAAATTTAGTCATACTAAAGAAAGGTCCATAACCTTCATGTCTATTGTTTACAACCTTTTGACCACTCAACATTTTTTTTCTCTAATTTCTCATTCTATTTTATAAATTTAACAAGCAAATCCTTAAGGGAATCTACCTTTAATCTAAGAGATTCATTTTATTTAGGCAGCCAATTATGATCATCGTCACACTATAATTTCAATTGTTTCTTTAAACAATTATTTTTTTCTACCAATTTTTGCATTTCACTTTCAATGTCGTTCTTTGATTTTAATTCTTTTCTAAGCATGTTATTTTCTAATGTACATTCATTAAGTAATTTAGATGTTTCATTATAGTTATCATTCCATTATTTTTCTTCTTTGCCAAGGATTTAATAAATTCTAACAATTCTTTATAGGTGTATTTTATATTACATTCATCATCATTGTTATGAGATTTAGAATAAGAAGGTACATCATCATCACAAGGAATTGTGGAAGTACGTACCTTGTCATCTACGAAACATAAGAAGGATACTTCTTTGTGTTTGCTTTCCACTTCCCCATCTTGATAGATTTCTTCTAATGTACACCATATTTCTTGAGCACTTTCATATCTTGATGTAATTTTGTCAAACACTTGTGAACTTATGATAGATAATAGAATATCTATGACTTTATAATTAAATCAAATAAGTTTACGGTCAACATCATTTAATCTAATTCTTCTTTGAATGTTAAAATTTCTATGGCCCTTGAAGGTATATATATAAGGACCATTTTCTATGATTTTCCAGTAACTTTCTCTTAGGTTTAAAAAATGATTTTTCATTTTAAATTTCCAATCTATAAAATTATTTCCATCAAACGAAAGAGGTGCATCTAAACTAACTGGCATAATCTTTACTTACTAATTCATTAGAATTAAACCAATGTGAGATCTAGGCTCTGATACCATTTTTGAGGCCTATATGGCACCTAAGATGGGGGGTGAATTAGGTATTAAAATTTTCTTCCAAATTATTCAATCTAATCTTTTATCAATTCACTAAAACGCAAAAGCTATATCACAATACTAATTTATCGAATTAAATGATAATAATAAACTGAACGACATAAAATAAATGCATAAAAAGTAAAATAGGAGAGGAAGAGAAGTACAAATGGTTTATACTAGTTCGAAGCAGTCTACTTATCTCTACATCTAGTTCCCAATACTAATAGTTGAGATTTTGCACTATTGCAATAAAAGAATACAATGTTAGAATTACAATCCTTTTTTAAGGCTCAAGGATAACCTTCCACTCATCCTTTGAAGGCTAAGGAATAACCTATCACTCCCTTTTCTAAGGTTAAAGGATAACCTCTGAACACTCTTCTTTTTCAAGGCTCAGGAATAACCCTCACAAAAATTACTCACAATTTCTACCCTTTTTACATTCATATCTTACACTATTTGTTACTCTTGACTCACCAAAGTGTATAAGGGCTCAAATAACACTTGAATGAGATGCAACATACAAACTCATAAGAATACTCACAAGTATACCCAACTTACATTAACATACACAAACAAGCTCAAGATTGCTAAATCTCAATATAAGGATACTTCACTATGCTTTCCATATCAAACACAATACACACAAAACATATTTATACCTAAAAATCTCAATATTCTTGTTAACCAATGTTCATATAATATTTATTATTTTACCATTGTAAAAATAGCCATTGGCCAACATTCACTGCATTTTCACTGCGTTCGATTGACCTATCTCTCTATTCAGTTGACCTATTTATATTCAGTTGATCTATTTCCCTATTCAGTCGACCAATCTTACCAGGTCAGGAACTCTTGTTTCAACCCAAATTTGTTCTAATCAATCAAAAACCAGTTCCATTCACTTCTTGACCCAATTCAACATATTCTAACATAACCTACTCAATAACAATTATTTCTTAACACATTTAACACATTTAACACATTCAAATTTATTGATCTTACCAAAATACCTTAACATATTAATCTAACCAATTTCTTCATCTATTCATCCTTTAATTAAATCATGTGATACCATACATGTACTCATCTATACATTAAGAGGATTTTCACATACATCAAACACATATAACATCTCTTAATTATGCATCCTATATGCCAATACAAACATGAATGCATATGCATGAATGAGCCCTTTCAACATTATAGTTAGACCAAAGAGAAGACTTGCAAAGACTTACTTATATAAATAAACTATCAAAACACTAATCATGAACTTGGTCTTCTATCTTCAATCTTTAAGATTAACTTCAATGCTTTTCTCCTTATCAACTTGATCTTCATACATCTCTAACATACTTCATGAGTTTCACATATATTTCTTATCTTCATGACTATCATTTGTGCACTTCAAGTCTTTACCGAACATTTCATAACTTATTTTTATCAAACCTATCTTAACAAACATAATAAGCTCCACAAAAACAGTAGTAAAAACAATTTTTCATCATCAAAATAAAGGTGGAAAAAACCCTTGGTTGAAAATTTTTTTCACTAAAGAGGTCAAAATTTGAGATTGAGTCAACTGAATCAATTTAATTATTGAAACAACTTTGAAATGCATTTTAAAATCTTGTATGCAATGCTTTAAACTAAAATAAAGAAGTTTGGAATGTTTTAGATCGATTTTAAATTGGTTTAGAACAAAACTTTTTAAAATGTGCTAAAATTTTCAGCCTTGAAATGTGTTTTTAAATCTTGTATGCAATGTTTTAAACTAAAAGAAATAAGTTTGGAATGTTTTAGATCAATTTTAAATTGGTTTATAACAAAACTTTTTACAATGTGCTAAATTGTTCATAAACTAAGAAACTTTATTTTTTTATCATAATTTTCATGTCTTGATATTTAAAATTGTTGTAGAAATGTTTTACAACATGTTTGAATTGATTTGAGATTGAAAAAATGAGTTAAGGATGTTTTTGGCTGTGTCTTATGTTTTTGTAGCTAATAGGTCGAGTAATACTAGTTTAGTAGGTTGACTAGTGTGTTGTTAGAATAAGAATCAATTGACTAGGGTATAAAGTTGGTTGACTAGTTGGTGTAGCCTAGGGGTTGATGCGTGCATCCTTAAATCATCCAAGATACTTTCCTTTTTTTTTATATTTATAATCCCTATGTTTCTTCTTCTCTAATGGCTAACAAATCTACATAACATCTTTTTTACATTGAAAGAAACATTTCTAACAGTCTTAATCTATTTTTTTTTATCTAAATGCATTTTTTGATTAAGTTTCGAGCTTACAAAGTGTTATACATCAAAATTTTCAAGTTTTCATAGTTCTTTATTTTTACTCTTCATCTTGCAATCCTTAAACATGATTTTTGTGTTTCCAATCCTTCATATTCTATTTCTTTAAGCTTTCAAAAGGTTAATTGATTATAATTTACATTTTTTGAAAGAGTAAGAGACTTTAGTTTATTAAGATTAAAGTGAAACACCTTCAGAAATGTATTTTTGTTACTTTAAGGGGGGTTTTCATATTGTTAGGATGGTTAATCTTGTATAGGCTCCTCTTTTCCTTGAAAAAGATTTGTTAAACGTTCCTCTTCACTTTTCAAGACGAAGATTTGGGTTGTTAAGAGATCCTCTTCACCCAAAGAAAAAGATAGTACTTGTTATTATGCTTGATTAATTTCTAATAAAATTATGAGAAAAAGATCTAGTATGACACACTTGATAGGCTTATTTTTCTAGGAGGGGTAAAACATTAGTAAGACACTATTTTTTGATAGAAGTGATTATATTTATTAGAAAAAACTAGGATGAAATTATTTCTAATAGCCTAAAATATAGAACTTTGGAATATTGTTTATGATGGGTTATACGTTCCTACCAAATTAGTTAATAAACAAGTAGTGCTTAAGGTTAAAGAAGGGTGGAAGAATAATGATAAGAGATTAATTTTATTAAAAAATAGGGCTGTCCATATCTTGTTTTGTGCACTTAGTAGGATTGAATTTGATTGGGACTATTCAAGTGAAGTATAGTATGGTTTCCATGCTTACTTATCAATATGAATTTTTTTCCATGCATCATGAAGACATTATTTCTAACATGTATGCTATATTTATTAACATCATTAATGTATTAAAATGGTCTAGGAAAATCTTATTCTAATATTGAAATTGTTAAAAAGAATTTCTTTGATCCTTACCTAAGGAATGGGAGACAAAGGTGATTTCAATCAAAGAGGCGAAAGATCTTTGTGTGAAGCCATTGGAATAATTGAATGACTCACTCCTCACACATGATATGAGGCTTAAGAAAGCCAAGAAGGAGGAAGTGAAAATAAAAATGAACTTATCATTCAAGGCCACAAATGAGGATTAAAGTGATGAGTAGACAACTTCAAATGATAGTGAAAATGATGGTGCCCTCCTTATTAGGAAGTTCAAGATGCTCCTAAAGAAGAAGGGCTACTCAAGAAGAAGAGATCAAAGTAAAAATGTTTTAAAAGAAAGTCCTCTTATAATGTTATGTGTTTTGAATTTAGGAAACTTCACCACTTAAAGATCCTTTGCCCTCTTCTTAAAGAGAGTGAAAAGGAAGAAAGGAGTATTAACAAGGAAAGGAAGGAGAAGAAGGAGTAGAAGATGAGAAAAGTTTTGAAGGCAAAATTGTGGGAAACATCAAGTGAATCAAAAAGAGAGAAATTTAAGAAGGATGTTGAAAATTTTTTCTTATGGAATTAGATGATGGTACCCTATACTTCACACTCGTATTTTGATGAAAATTATGAGGTTGAAATGAAATGAGCTATAATGATTTAGTTAAACATTTAGAAGTTGTGAATTTGGAAACGAAAAAGTTATCTTCCAAATACAAGGAATGCATGAAGTTGGTGGATGAACTTAGAATAGAAAATGATATATTATGGAAGGATTTGCATGATTGTGGTTGTTAATAATGATAGGAAGAAGGTTATTCATGAAAATGGACTATTAAAGAATGAGTTAAATTACTTAAAGGAATTCTTAGAACAATTCACTAAAGGTAAGGAGAAATTAGATAGCATGCTCAGTCCTCAAAAAGCTTCAAATGATATGCATGGCTTAGGACAATTAGGAATGATGCACCTAGAAATGCATATAGGAACAACTTTAGGCTATATTTTCATTCTTATAATGTTCCATATGTTCGCCATTAATGTGAAAGATTTGATCATGTTGAATTTTTTGTGATAACAAATCAAGGTTTCATAGTTCATTAAGGGGCATAGGTAGTAGAAAGGTATCTAACCTTCAAGGACCTAAATTAATGTGAGTATCTAAAGGGAAATAAATTTGTTTATTTTGTAAGAATTCCATAGTAGTAAATGGTATCTAAATAGTGAGTGTTCTAGGCATATGATAGGAGATGCTACTTAATTCATATCATTAAAGAGTAAGGTTTGAGGATATGTCACTTTTAGAGACAATGCCAAGAGTTAAAATTGGTAAATTAGGTAAGAAAAAAACAACTATTGATAATATGCTTTTAGTAGTTGGATTAAAACATAATTTTTTGAGTGTTAGCCAACTTTATGATAAGGAATATCCATGCCATTGATTTAGATGATCTCTTTACCATCATGTCAAGTGTTTTATACCAATAAAAATGGTTGGATGTGGTATAGAATGTTAGGTAATATAAGTAGATAACACATTTCTACCCTAAGCAATATGAAGCTAGTGAATTGGATACCAAAGGTGAAGTTAAAAAAGGACAAGGTGTGTGATGCCTATTAAATGGGAAAGAGAACCAATAATTCTTTCAAGAAGAAAAATGTGGCAACTACTTCTAGACCTTTAGAACTCTTACTTATTGATTTATTGGGCTGACCTAAAATTACTAATTTAGGTGGAAATTTTATACTTATGTGATAGTTAATGATTGTAGTAGGTTTACTGGAGTTATGTTCTTTGCTTATGAGAATGAATGTTTTAGATTTTTGTTAAGTTTTCTAATAGAGTGCAACTTAAGAAAGGTTACCTGATAACATCAATTAGGATTATGGTAAGGAGTTTGAGAATTAGTTGTTTGAATCATATTTTGAGGAAAATGGAACTTTCCATAACTTTTCTACGTCTAGGACCCCTCAACAAAATAGAGTTGTTAAGAGGAAAAATCGAATCTTATAAGAGATGGCTAAAATAATGTTGAATGAATACAACCTTCCAAAGTATTTTTAGGTAGAAGCCATAATATATGCTTGTCATGTATCTAATAAGCTCTACATAAGACCCTATATAGACAAGACCCCTTATAAACCTTGGTATGGGAAAAGCCAAAAGTTATCTATTTCAAGGTCTTTGGGTGTAAGTGTTTTATTTTGAACATTAGAGACAACATAGGTAAGTTTGATGCAAAAATTAGAGAAGACATATTTGTAGATTATTATTTTAATAGTATAACTTAAAAGTTTTAACAAGAGAAAAATGATGATTGAAGAGACTATACATGTTATATTTGATAAATTTAATCCCTTTGATATGAAGAAGAGTGTAAAAGATGTTGCTATAGTTTTATTAAGGGACTTGGAAAAACTAGGTTCAAAGAGGAAAAACAGGATAATCTAGTAACCCCCTTGCATATGGTGAACCAAATTTTTAACCAAGTGAAGATGTTAGAAGATATGAGAGTTTACTTAGAGAGTTGAATTTTAAGAAAGGCCACCTCCAAACTAAAATTTAGGTGATGTTAAAGAGGTATAATGATTAGATCATCCTTTAAAGACTTGTCCCATATTGATTTTACCTCCAATATAGAGCCTAATACCATAGATGAAGTTCTTAGTGATGAAATTTGGGTTTTAACCATGAATAAAGGGATAAACCAACTTAAAAGGAACAAAGTTTGGACTTTAGTACCTAATCCTAATGTTCATAAAATTATTAGTACTAAATAGGTGCTTAGAAACAAGCTTGATGAATTAGATAACATTATGTGCAATAAAGTTAGATTTGTAGCTAAGGATTATGATCAAGAAGGAATTGATTATGAGGAGACTTTTGCACTTGTAGTTTGATTGGTAGCTATTAGGTTACTTTTGGCATTTACATCTTACATAGGCTTTAAACTATATCAAATGGATATGAAGAGGGTTGTTCTTAATGATTTTATTCAAGAAGAGAATTTGTAGAGCAGCCACCTAGTTTTGAGAAGCATGATGCACATAACCATGCCTATAAGCTTTCAAAAGCTTTATATGGTTTCAAACAAGTTCTTAGAGCTTGGAATTAGAGGTTAAGTGATTTATTAATGCAAAATGGTCCTTATAAGAGTAAGGTAGTCATAACCCTCTTTATTGAAAAAGAAAATAAAGGAATCTTGATTATTTAAATTTATTTTGATGACATTATTTTAATAGATACTAATGAGAGGTTATATAAGGAATTATCAAAATTTGTGCATTAAGATTTTGAGATGTTTACGATGGGAGAGCTTAATTTCTTCCTTAGATTGGAAATTAGGCAAATTAATGATGGGGTTTTTATTAGTCAAGCCAAATATATTAAGGAGTTACTAAAGAGATTTTGTATGGATTAACCAAAGTCATTAGGAGCCCTTGTAAGTGTAACTACTAAGTTGACTAAGGATGACAAAGGCGAATCAATAGACTATAAGTTGTATAAAGGTATGATAGCTAGTTTGTTATATCATTAGTATACTTAACAGTAGGTCTAATGTGTTCTTATGTGTTAGGTTCTAATAAGGTCCTAGAGAGTCTCACCCTTTAACTGTCAAGATAATTTTTAGGTATTTAGTTGGCGTTGCATCCTTAGGATTATGGTATCCTAGGAATGTATATAAAGATGTAGTTGGATATTATATTGCGGATTATATCAGTAGCCTTTTAGATAGAATAAGTACTGATAGTGCCTAATTTATACATCTTTTAGGAATATTTTCATAGTGATATTCTTATGTTTGAGGGGCATTTGCATGTGATTTATATTCATAATTGGTTAAATCTTTACTAAGTTGATGCTTGTTATGTTCGACGAATGTTTATGTTTTTATAAGACTTTGGTGAGAAATTAGATGTACTTTTAGAGTTAGAAGAGTTGTGAAATCATAAGGAAGCCGTGTAGTTCCACACCAAATATAAAAGCTAGAGGACAAACCATAGAGAGAGCATCAAGAAAATACCAAAAGAAGCAAAACTTAAAGAGGCATATGGCTATGAGCCTAACCATGAATTCTTTACAAAGGAGTGCAAGGCTAACCTCATGGCTATAAGCCTTGAATATGGGATGGTAGGGTTTCCTTGGGTATTTAAGTAAATTTAGGTCTTTTTTCTTGAAAATATTTGATCCTTGGGAGCCCCTAGTCAGTACTAAGGCCGTATAGGATAATTTTAAGCCATCTTGACAAGATTTGGAGAGTAATTAAAGGATGG
>JAOXYD010167748.1:0-10123 GCA_028565735.1 Pinacopodium congolense | reverse complement strand
TAAACAAATTATTTGAATTAGAGGACATTATTTTCAAACACATTATTCCTTATGAGGGTCATCAAATACACACATTATTTGATGTAAGATACTATCAAATAGATCAAATTATTTGATGAGTAAAGAACATCTACAATATTGCATGTAGCATAGAAGTACAACTAATTCATTAGAATATTTAAGGATACCACAAACTTTTTTTTAATTAGAAAACTTATTTCTAATTACATTCAAGTAAAAAAATTAGTTTAATTATAAACCTTTCTAATTTTTATTCTAATTATAAAATTTATTTCTAATTTTCTTTAAATATATATGAATACACCAATTAGAAACTTATTTCTAATTTATTTATCTAACTAGGTTTACCTGCATTAGAAAATATATATCTACCTTTTATTTTAATTAGAAACATATTTTTTATTATTAAACAAAACAAATTTGTTTATGAACATTAGAAAACTCATTTATAATTTTTTTTGTTTTAACCTTACTAAAATTTTAGTATTTAATTTTATTCAACTCAACTAACGAGTCTTTATGACTGATATAATTTTAATTGAATTATAAACTTATTTTTAATTACTATTATTGTTGAACTAATCAACTTATGACACTTGGATTTAATTAGAACTCATTTATAATGATTTGTTTAATTAGAACTCATTTCTAATGATTTGTTTAATTAGAAACTTATTTCTAATTTATTTGGACTTAGTCTAATTAATATATTCAATTAAATATGAGATTTGTTTTATTTTATTTTATTTTAGATCTTTAAAATATTCTTTAAGACCTAATTTAATCTCATGTTTACTTAATACCATGTACAATCCAATTCACTAAAGAAATAGGTCAAAAAATATGTTTTAAAACCAAGTGAAAATTAGCCTTAAAACAACCCAGTTATATGTCCAACTTAAGTCTTAAGCTTTCAGGCCCATATAATCCAAATGACTGTTAGCCCATGTCATAAATAAATGAATGAGACTTCTATATTTCACTTAAGTGATAGTCCAAGTCACCCATAATAAAATAAGCCTAGTTGTAATAAACACAACTCAAGATGCATGATAGACTTGAATCTTTATAGGCCCCACAAAAGAAGGAGTTTATAGTAACTTACATGAATAAGTCCAAAATCATCTTATTTTCAAATTAGACCCACAAACCATCACTTTTTTATGTTAGGCCCAAAATAAAACAAAAAACATGCATCAAGACAAAAGAAGATCCCTAATTCACGTTTAACAAATAAAACACTATTTATGAGGTAGGTCCATGCTTCTATCATTCACATTCCACCAAAACTATAAGAAAAAAAAATTGTTTCTGATTTTGATTCAGAGAACCATCATGAATTGACATGTTTTATAGTGAAATATTGAAAGAACTCTTTTATCCATTCCTCTTGTGCATATCACTGGCATAATTCGAAACAATGATTCGTATCAAGGAGTAGATAAAACAAAACTGAAAGGACATACCTTAAAATATTAAAAACCACTACTGCCTTTCAGTTGTGCGTTGTTGATGGTGTTCTCTCAAAACAATACATCTCAACAACAAATATATACATATCGACTTGTAACAAACTGAAACTATTGGGTTTGTTTGTCTTTTGATTGGTTTTGATTTTTAACAGATAATGCACGTAGTTATGCATAAATAGTTCAAAAAAGAAATCTCAAAATAAAATTATATTCATATATTTAACAAAAACCTGCTCTGATACAATTTAATGGAAATATCACAAAGATATAAGGATTGGATTCAAAGATATATGCATGATCTAAGCATAATCACTTACATGGATTATGTCTGATTTCCACAGGTTAAAAGACTCTTTAAGAGAACTTCTTCTCGTTTCCATAGAGAGTGTATATTTTAAGATGATCACCATTACAAGCTTTATATATTTTGAATATATTATATTTAAATGATAACTACCTATTAATAATTAATAACGGAAAAATGACTAAAAACCCCACATGGGTGTCATTGTCTAACATTAATACACAACCTCTATGCTTTGGCCTACAAGGAAATGCTAATTTATGTGCAAAAAGAAAGGCGATTCCTAATTCACCTCCTCATTTTAAATATGAGGAGGCAACTAAATTTTCAAAAAGATGGAATTGATTGCCTCTAAAGTGTCGCACAAAGAAACTATAATGGAAAGGCTGTGAGGTTGAAGATTTAATGATTTTTTTATTAGTGCCAGCAGCATCTATTACTTTCTTCACAAACTTAAAAACATTTGCGCTCAAAGGTGACCAAATGTTCTAGACATCTCACTTGTGTAACACATAGCCATGCGCTCTGCATCTTTATATTTGCTTTAGCAAGAGACGACACAAATTATGTGAGAACATATTGAACAAAGTGCAGTTTTAAGTCTTAGATGACATATGACTCAATCCTTCTGAAAAGATTCCACATTAAAATGCTTATGCGAAAATGGGCAGAACTTTGAATAACAACGAGTTCTAGATTTATTTTTTTTCAGGAAGTAGGATAGGAAATAGGATAATAATATTTTTTGTTCTATATTTTTATATCTCAGTTCAATCTACTATTCTTAACCAAAATTTGATTTGGTTTTAAAAAAAGATACCTATACAATTTTAAAAGACATATAGATAGTATTTAAAATTATAGTATTTTATTTATCATATTTATAAACTAATGAACAGAAAAAATACACCATATATCACATTACTGGAAAAATATGTAAAATGATGTAATTTTGCTATTAAATGGTGTATAAAAGTAATAAATAAAATGGTGTAGGTTTGAATACTACTTACATATTTTTAAAAATTGTTTAGGAGTCTTTTTTAGCATCAAAATTTTGTTAATAAAGACTAATAAAAAGCCCAAATTAAATTGAAATATAAAGATATATGATTGAAATAAAAATTTAAAAATGAAAAGATTTAATTAACAAATTTCTTAAAATTTAAGAACTAAAAATATGATTATTTCAAACTTACCTAATTTAAGATTTAATTTGGATTGAATATCATATATACGACAAAAACAAAAACAATAGTATACCTAAGATAAATGCACAACCAATCCACGGTTATGATCTTTAATAGCATATGTTGTTGAGAATTGAATGAGTTTTAAGAGTACAGAACTTATGACCATTCAAACAAATACAAAGAGAAATAGAATTATCATAAACTTATAAACTTTGATTCTTATCGTACTATTCCACTCTCTATTCTCAAAATAACATTAGACACATATACAACTAGCTAAAACAACCTTTTAAGATTTCTAAACCTTTTACTTACAAGACATTTTGACTTCTAAATCTCTGACTTTCTAAGTTCCCATAGGTTAACCTAAACATAATATAATCCATTTATAACCCCCTATTTCATTTACAATCATATTTACTTATCATTCAATAACCCTAGTTAACAACCAATAGTAAACAAAACCCTATGTCTATTTATTAAACTATTTCACAATTTTAGTATTAATGAATTACAATAAACTGGTAAATAAATGTCAACTAGTCTAATAAAATACTCTAAGAAAGAAATCAATAATTAATATTATTCTAAAATAATGTGTAAAGAAGATAAAATCTCATAACTTTGCTAGTCCATCTATCATAGTAAATGAGGCAAAAAGTCAAGTGCTAGAGAGGATTAAATATCGTAATCTATTTCCTGAAAATTTAAATTGGTAAGGAATGAGCTAGTAACTCAGTAAGGAGTAGCTAAAGTGTACCCGTTACATAACATACTCAACATATAGATTAAGAAGTTCTCCTAGATGCAAATTTTACATTTAAACATATTAGTAACTAATCTAATCAATAATCAATCATACTAAAGCATGTAACAATTAAAAGCATTTCTTATCATATCGCATATTTTGGTTTATTTATCAATTAGTATAATAACAACCAAACTAACCAATTCATTAATCACATCATGTAATGCAATAACTAAGATATTTCTTATTTTATTTCACATTTTAATTTAGGGTTCTGCTTACTTAATAGAGTTATACTTAATGATTAAGCAACTAATTTCATTATAAAACATATCATCATAATAAATTGCATGGAGTACCCCTCCAATACCGTAAGTACCACGACACTACCCAATAACTAATAAATAATGTGCAATGTATTCTTCACTCCTAAAATACCCCAACACTTGTCTCATAGACAAATTCCTAATAAATAAAGCATAGGATACTGCTTACTTTTGGAATATCCTAGTACCACATCGATGTCTAATAGATAATATATAGGATATTCCCTACTTTTGTAATACCTCGACACTTATCTCCTAAATAGATGCTTAATAATAAATTACAATTTTATTTCATATGCCTATGACCATCGAATATACCTTGTCTTAAGTAACTAATTTTCTACTTTTCCCTTCTTCAATTACACCATTATTCAATTTAAACAAAAATTCCATCATGCAACTATCATATATCGCCATATTAATCCATATCATTACGTGATTATAACATCCATTCTCATGCATCTTATATCTAATACAAGTATATCATAAAATCACATATTTGAAAATGGTACAAATACTTCACAAGAATAAATAATATCCATTTTAGTCCACAATATCATATCATAATATTCAAGTAACATTAAGTATTTACAATATACACATTGAATGTAGATATATATTGTAAAATTACCTTAACAACCATTTAACTAGCTAATCCATTACAGTATACATGTAATGCCCAACATTTATAATACACATATAGAATGCATACAGATATGCAAGTACATACCAATTAACACTTACATATAAACAAACTATCATAATATTCATATAACATCCCAATATTTATAATACACATATGTTGCATAATCACACATTATCATTACACCATAATTACCCTTTAGTTAGTACCTGAAATTATTAAAATCAAGTACTAGATCTTAACTTTTGATCCTTCACTCTATTACTATAGCCTAAATATAACAAATTTTTGTTAAAACACAATACACTAAAATTAACAATATAAAATATCATCCTTTATTCCCCTCTTAATTAACTTACATTTTGTTTTATTATAATATCTTTTAACCCTATCTATTAATTTATAATTGATATAAAACTATTAGACTAACTTGATTAAATTAATTTAAATTGATTAATATTTATCAATGTAAGATTATCAAAACACCACAACTGAATAAATTCAATTAATTAAACTTCTACATTGTTTATTTAAACTCCAAATTATACATATCTGAATTGATGGGGTAGCAATGTTGTGTGACCAATGACTGGCGATAAGTTAGGCAGTTCAACGACACCTTTACTATTGGTAATGATGAATTGACTAGTAATTAATAGTAAGCTGGGTAGTTGATTGTAAGGTGGCAACGTAAAACTAAGCAAATTGTTAGTAGTAGTAAAGAGAATCACATGTGTATATGTGTGTGTGTGTGAGGGAGAGAGAGGGAGAGAGAGAGAGAGAGAGTAACGTTAACAGTAAGCTATTAGAGAAGAAATTGGCACATGAAAAAATAACAGGGAATTTGAAAATTTTTCTTAGAATATCTAGGCCAAGAATTAGTGGTATGTAGTTAATGTAGGAATTAAGGAACTGACAATGAGAGCTTTGAATAATAGGTATGCAGTCATATGAGATTACTATGAAGAAAAATGATAAGGGGAGGAAGAACCAAAAACAAATAATACCAATTATTAGGTGGTTGATAGAAAAAGGAAAGGAATAGAGTAGTTAAGGTTTTTTTTATTCTATATTATTTTTTAAAAATATAAATGGGTTGGGTCAAACTTTTCCCTCAATGTAGTCTAGAATAAGTAACATTACATCATGACTTTTCATATTAGGAAAAGACTCATCACATACTAATAATAAATATTTAAATTTATATTTTTAATATTCTTATAAATCTAAATATTTTCCTTCAGTCAGTAGCAATTCCTTGACCTATATTTCGAGAGAAAATATTGCAAAAACTTTACTCCTTCTATCTTGTACTGGCATCACCTATTCACAATAGTCAGATTCTTCAAACTCTCTTTCTTTTACTTTAGTTTTCTATTCATTCAACTTAATTATAACCTCATCAAAATTTTTCCATAAATCTTCAAAAACATTATTCAATGCTTTTAAATCATCTTTGATTTTATAAAGCTCTTGATCATCCATATCTTGAATTGTAAAATCATAACCATTTTTTAAATGTCTTATCACTTGCAAAACATCATCATTTTTAGCATCATTCTTTGTATATGCTTGATATCAAATATGTGTATGTCTTCCATAGTTGTGTTCAAAATAAACTTTTTTTTTTAATAAAAGTGGATTGATAATCTAGACCAAACTTTTCACATGTATAGTTTATTAATGGCAATTTCAAAATTTCAAGTATTTCCTTGAAATTTGATTTTAAATTGAATGTTAACAATGACCAAATTTTCATTTTTAGTTTTATTTTTAAGGTTATTGCAATCACATTGATGTTTTTACGTTTGTCCATAATACCACTCTTTCTTAAGAGACTTCTTTTATCCTTTTCTTGTGGAATTTTTATTGCGACTCTCACCTTTATTGTTATAATTCTTTTTTTTTTAAGTATCAAACTTACAAATAGCCACCTAAAAAGATTTTATTTTCAAAAAATATGAAAAAATATTTTCTTTAAAGAAATTTTCTTCTTGTATTTTATTTGTATTTGTATGTGGCTCTAATACCACTTTGTTAACAATTAAGAGAATACTTGGATGAAAAAACAATAAATTTGTGGAAGTTATAACCACTTAAGGAAGTACAAGAACTGAGGGAATTATCATAAGATCATATTATAAAATTCATTCCATGATTCTTATATATACCTTTTAAGATTTATAGATATTTAACAAATAAAATATTGTGACTTCAAAACCTTTAGATTTCTAACTTCTCATTCATTATCCTAAATAATATAATAACATTATTCATGACTCTTCATATTATAAAATGACTCATCACATGTTAATAATAAATATTTAAACTTATATTTCCAACATATTTATCCCACTACCAAGGCTTTTAGTTTCAGGCTTTAGTTATCAGCTGCTTTATGAAATTGAGGGTCCTTTATAGAGTAGATAAGAATGCTTCCATCATTGATCCCAATTAAGAAGCATTCTTCTCGATAATAGAAAGGCATGTAACTATCTTTCTGACACCATTATTTTTCGTTTGCCAGAACTAGAAGTCAAAATTTTGGTAGATAGGGATCCTATCAAAACTATTCTTGATCACTTACACAGGCTAAGAAATCACCTCATACACAAGTTTAACACAATTTAGGCTTATATTAGATTCCTAAGTCATAAATGTTGGTTCTTATAAAGTCTATGATTATTTATAATACGATTTAAATTTTTTAATAATTTAACTAAAATACAACTTCAATTTCAATTTCAATTAAATTTTAATTAAAATTACAGTTAGTTTTGATTAAATTTTAATTAAGTGCAAATAAAATCCAATTTGTAATATTTGTCCATATCATAGTTGTCCTTAAAGTTTCTCAATTTCTATAATCAAGTCTAACTTGATTTAATTATATTTTCTCTCTTAAACCATTCTTCATATATGACTCATTATTTTTGTATATGCTCAAAACAAATATAAATTATAATCTTAAACTATATAGATTAGATAAATTAAGCACATCTAATTGTCTTTAATTCTATATGGCGAAAATATAAAAGCATTCAAATGAAGAAGGAAAGGAGCCCCTAGCCAACGCAGCACTAAGAAGCAAGTCCTCCTGAGATGGGAGACGTCGTATAAGGTTTCATATAGTTTATGTGTCGTGAGTTCCTCATTTGATAGGTGTTTAGTGATTTCACAAGATGATCTATTCCAATCAAATTAGCTCGATCACACTTATACCTTTCTATTATGTTATAACAGGATTAATTGTTTAGGATTAAATGGTTATGGTCCCCATCAGTCAAATAAAACAAACCATTTCTCTGGGAAAAAACCAATCAAAGAATTTTATGAATTTCAAGTTAGTCACTCTGCCATAAGATGTGTTCTTTGACAACATATGAATGGAAACCTTTCATTTCAATAGAGTGGAAGTGAATTGATCAATGAGAAAAAGGCTCTACTCACTATAAATGAATAACCACAAGATCGAACTGCACTAATGCCTCTCCCACAACAAGTTGACTGCCCCCTCAAAGTTCATTATACCTTTGCCAATATTTTCAAAACTAATACTAATTAAAAATAATGGAATGCTCTATCCTATCAATGTTCTATCTTATCATTTTAAAATGATGAATCTTATATTGATCACTCAACTATCTATATATAATTAATACTATATCTAATGACTACAAAATCATATATTCTCAACTAAGGTAGATCATAATTAGTATTAAAATCTAACAATCCCTATATAAGATATTTTGGAGTCTCAAGTTAAAGAATTACTTATATAATTATCATAGTGAGTATTTTATAGATACATAAGCATTATTTCATATGTAATTTTTATATTGAGTCTTGTTCTCTAATAAGGACCCATATATTAGGCTAAATATCTTTATACTTTAGTATATGAAATTGACTTAAATAAAACATAAGGTGTATTAGTTTATTTGCTTATTTTATCTTATACATTAATTAAATAAATAAATTTACATATGATAAATAATGTATTTAATTAATTATGTCACAAGTTTATAGCTAATAGATTGATGCATAAATAAAAAATCTTCCACTTTAATTAAGGCAATTACTTATCTTATATCGTATCATCTAATGAGAATTTTATATAATTTTTTTAGTGAACACTTATTTAAACCTTAGTACTTTCATATTATTTAATTAATTATGTAACAAATTTACAATTAACATGTTGGCATGTAAATCAACAATGTCCTACTTATATTAAGATGATCGTTTAAGTATCTTATATTGTACCATTTGATGACAATTATACAAGATTATTTTTATATATAAGCACTTATTCAAAATTTAAAACCTTCATCTTAATTATCATCATAATTAAAGGAATTAGAAAATGCATTAATCTTTGATGAGACCTTAACTCAACGGAATGTTCTATAGTATATTACTATTTAAATAATAACAGGAGTTATACCAACTTTATTAAAAAAGTTTGTGATCCAAATAACCATTTTTATTGAACAAAAAATGTATCAAATTAAAAACTTATTTTTAAAAAAAGAAAATTAGAAACTTATTTGTTATTATTTTAAGAAGATTTTGATAATGATCTAGACATGTCTTTTTTATGACCCCTACTTTAGTACTTAAATGTTAAATTTATGTATTATTATGTTTAATTTGCAGAATGGAGCTTAAAGATGGAGATTGTAGAAAAAATTAGAAAAAAGTGCCTTATTTAAATTTATTAACAGCACCTCATCAGGGTCATATTGATAGATAAACAAAGTGTCGTTATAGAGACAGGATTCGACCTGAAACGGTGGTTTATCATGGTGTCGTTGTAAGGAAGCAGGGTGTTGTTGAAGGAGCAGTCAACAATTTCAACTCCAAATCTCCACAATTGCAGCTGTGACATGTTACGTCTTTATCTCATTTGTCAGCTAGCACAAGTGGGAATATAGAGAATCTACATAACACAAGAAGAACAATAACAACACCAAGAATGTCGACAGAAATCATATCTAACTTAGTGAGAGATGCTCTTGCTTCTCTCTTATTTTTTCTTAGATGTTTTAGTTTTTAAACACTTGTAATTCGAGTTTTATATTGGTTTTTGAGTTGCTGTTTATTGGATATTAAAGTTAAGACGTATATATGAGTTTATAAACCATCATAGGGGGTTTCTTAACTTAGATTGTCACTTTATTTCCTTTGTTTTTTAGATTAATCAAAGTTCATGTTCTTATGTTCATATTCTTGAATGTTCTTTGATTTTTTTACAAGATCTTGTGGAATTTGAAGTTGTGTTGATGTCCAAATCATTTTGAGGAGTTCAAGGCTTGTCCAGGAGCTTTATAAGACTATTTTGTAACTTCTAAACTACTTATTTCAACTTATATTTGTAGATCTATCAAAGTATGTGGTTTAAGATGCATGTTTT